>VCII01000346.1:0-93688 GCA_006030095.1 Triplophysa siluroides
GTGTGTGTGTCTTGTGTGTGTGTTTGTGTGTTGTGTGTGCTGTGTGTGTGGTGTGTGTGTGTGTGTGTCTGTCTGTGTGTGTGTGTGTGTGTGTCTGTCTGTGTGTGTTTGTGTGTGTGTGTGTGTGTGTGTGTGTGTGTGTGTGTGTGTGTGTTGTGTGTGTGTGTGTGTGTCTGTCTGTGTCTGTGTGTGTGTGTTTGTGTGTGTGTGTGTGTGTGTGTGTGTGTGTGTGGTGTGCTCTCTGTCCATAACCACTCAAAGACGATCAGATGTTTTGTCTTCATTTACTGATTCGTGACAGTTCTTGTGCCGTGTTCGTGCTCTTCCACTGGCAGGCGATATTTTGAGGTTTTCACACATTTAGTTGTTGCACAATCAACACACGCCACTTAAACTCACAGGTTTTGCACTCACTGATATATTCTCACAAAATATAATAATTAATATAAACACTCATTGCAGTGTATATTTGCAGTGATATGTGTTAGTTAGTAAACACATTTCTGTTTTTATTCTATAATAACAATAATGTTTAGTGTTGATGCAGGTGAAGTGAAGTCAGTGTCAGTGATGGAGGGTTATTACAAAAATACCCCAAAGTCCCCAAAGTATCAAAGGTTATGAGATTGCAAACGGACACGTCCCATTAATAGAATCAAATAATGTAACACAAATGGAATCACAAATCACTTCAACCCAAGACCAACAAAGGGTCAGAAGATGGCAGAATGGCCAACATCTCTTCTACCGCATCAGTCTTTGACACAATGAATTGACATTGTGACAACAACACGAATGTTAACAAGAAAGAAACACAAAACAACTTCAGACTCAAACAAACTCCTCACGTACTGAACTGTATTTTTTGTCTGCTGGGGGTTCACTATGACGTCGTGTGCTGAGTGATGTTCACATTTAAGCTGGCTGGACGGTGAGAGGAAATGGCCTATCAAAGAGTCTGAAGAGGAAAGTTGACAGTGAAAATAGGGCACACAAAGAGGAATGGAAAGACAACTATGCGTTCATCCTACCTAGTTCTGTGAATGCAACGCCGGTGTGTCTTATCTGCAACGAACTTGTCGCTGTTTGCAAAGAATATAACATAAGACGGCACCACGAAACGAAGCGGCACCTTCACAACAAAGGGAATCAGAATTTGCTTTGTTATTGTTGATGTGTCGTCAAGGTTTGCATGCATCACTGTTAGTTTTTTCACATCCCATGCTTCAAGACGGCTATTTAAGAAGTGTGTCTAGCGATTGACAGACTCTTTTGAATATCTTTCTGAACTTTTCAAATGAAAAGCTCTCAATTCCTTTCAAAATAAAACACTGCTGCAAAAATGTTCTCGTACTTTTATTTGAACGCAAATTCACTCGAGACGTGATTGTGGCGGCTCTATTTCAGAACCAGCTGCGGGCAAAATAATCAAAATGATGCTGCTGGCGCGGGCCAGATATAATTCCTGCCGGGCCAGTTTTGGCCCACGGGCCGCCTGTTGCTGACCACTGCTATAAGCCATGGCGATGACAGGAAGGGGCGGGTTTTCGACCATGACGCACACCTCATAGTCACTACCCACAGGTTTATATGCATTGAGGTAGCTGCTCATTGGTTAAATAGTTCATGCTTGTGACGCATATGAGCAAATCACAAGCATCACTACACACGCGTAGTCTCTGTGAACCATTACTGACCGTACCTGTGTGTAAAACAATAGTATCGTCCATCATGGGAGTGTTAGGGTGCGAGTCCTGAGCCTACACGGCGAAGGCAAAGGTGCCTTAGAATCGCTCGAACCCCGAGATTGCTGCTTGCAGCTATATTTTGTTCTTATATCATGTTTAATGAAGTGTTTCTTTAATTATTTTTTAGTTGCTGTCCACTGTTGTGGTTCATTGAAGCTGTGATCCGATTTGTCGCCTGCTGTAGTGGGCGTGGCTACTCAGATCCAGACGTGAATCACCATCAACTTCTGATGACTCAGGACTTGACGACGGCTGGAATGCCGGACTTGACGGCGGCTGGAATGCCGGACTTGACGGCGGCTGGAATGCCGGACTTGACGGCGGCTGGAATGCCGGACTTGACGGCGGCTGGCCGACGGCCTCTCTGGGCGGCTGGGCGCGACGGCGGCTGGGCCGCGCTCTCTGACGGCGGCTGGGCCGCGCTCTCTGACGGCGGCTGGGCCGCGCTCGGGACCACCGGACTCGGGACCACCGGACTCCTGGCTGTCCTCCGTTGCCTCTTCTTTTTCAGCCGAGCCACCCGGCTGGTGGTCGGCTGAAGGAAGGAGGTGAAGGGCACAGCTGGTTCGGGGTTGGAGGCCTCCGAGGATGACCCCGAAGACGTTCTCCTCCCCCGCTTGCCACGGCGACCAGTCGGTGGTGGTGGTGAAGCTGCTGCGGATGAGCGGAGGGAACGGTGATGCCCATAACCCCGACCTGCAGGGTACGACCCTCCGGGATAGCGACCAGCGGAGATGGATAACAGGATTGTACTGGGACCCTGGACTCCGACCTGTTCACGGCATACCGCCACACGATATCGAAGTCCAGCGGTCTCAGCATCCTCATCTCCGCTGGCGACAGAGGATCCCTGAGGCCGCGGCTGAACAACACCGCCAACTCCGCCTCCCCAAAGACCACCTCCTCTGCGGCATCCAGGAACCTACCTACGTAGGTATCCAGGTCATCGTTTCCTTGGCGGATACCGCAGAGGTGGCGTGCCTGGCGGGACCGCAAGCAGTTTACCTTGGCTGCCTGCTGGGTTCTGTTGGGCTCGTTCATTCTGTCATGGATCTCTGGGGAAGACATGGCAGGAGAACCCAATTGCAAGGCTCAAGACAGTTAACAGGGGTATTTATTTATAAACATAAAACAGGAACAAAGCAAAAACCCACGAGGGGGAAAACAAGACAGGATAAACAATAATATTTATAAGGACACTGACTAACTAAAACTAAGAAAACAAACAGTAGGACAACGCTACACTACACTTACTTTAACAAGGGGAGACTCAAAGATAGGATGACGCACAACAGCTACAAACAAGACGACAGCTACAAGGAACTTCATACAACGAACGAGCACAGGACAATGAACACGAGGATGTTTTAAAGGGTGACAAACACAGGATCATAACGAGGAACAGGTGCTGGGGATTAAGCACTAAGGAGAGGCTGACGAGGAACGAGATGGCGGGAACAATGACGCAGACCGGAGAGAGAGAGAGTATGGCCAAATAGGTGCCAAAATAGTCTCTCTCCCACCACATAACTAAAGCTATGCCATGGCTCCACAGAAAACCAAGAATAAAACATGACATGATAGTGGAACCATGACACATAAGGTTATAAAGAAGTTTTTGGAGTGCACCTCATCCTGATAAACTCTTTAGATCTCAACAGGGATATCTGGTGTAAAAAGTTAATAAATGGATGGATGAAAACCTGCATGATATTGAACTGAATCTTCATTCTTTGCCTTGGGTTTGACTACTGGAAGCCTAATGTCATTCATTCTCATCATAGAGTTCTAATACAACTCAACATGGACTTGACGTGTTAAACTGAACCCATCTCTGTTTCAAGACTCCCACTCACAGTGTCTAATAGTAGAAAGTAGAGATGTTCTCAGTCATCATCATCAGGAAGTGAAGACTTCAGTCAGTGGCACACAACACTAACAGAGTGATGATGGACAAATAATACATTCAACTGACTGATAAACAACAATCAATGATGAAAAAACAATCATCGCATCCCTCAGATGACAGACAAACTTAATTGCAATAATTTAACTTTTAATACTAAAACGTTTAATAGTGCATCAATGTAACGTTAAATCTTTTAAAATAAGACAAAACAAACACTCAAATAGTTTTGTGACTAAATCAATGTTTCGCTGTTTTAAAATGGTGGACATTGAAGTGTTAAAGATGAAGATCCACGAACACAGATGAGTGAGTCAAAGTGAAACTGCTGTGGTCTCATCACTCGTGTGGTCTCATCTGTTTAATGGACACACAACACGTCTATTAATGTGCTTGTGGTCAGTTTGTGTGCGTGTTGTTGTCTGGTGAAAAGTTACTTATTTTCCACTGATATCTTTATGCACTTCACTCCAAACTCATCTACTGACACACAGGTCAGAGGTCAAGCACAACCTCACGCATCACAGATGAATGGCTTAAAGATAATAGCAAACATTTCGTTAAATCACAAACAAATCATAATCAGTTACAGTGTGAAATGTTTTTAATCTGTATATTTGAGACTATAGTAATGTGACTGAAGGTCAGAGCTGGTGATGAGGAGACAGACAAACATCATCGCTCAGAAGTCAACAGATCATAAAATCACTGAATCTGTTCTCATGAAGCCACAATTCTATCAACATTCAACCTCTAAACACTCAGTGATTCGCACAATTGTGTCGTTTGTGTGTTTAATGCCTCACACGTAACAGCGGAACAGTTCCTTGTGTTGTGTGTGTGTTGACGTCTCTTCCTCTCTGTCTGTCTGTGTTCACATCAGGCGCGTTCATGTGTGTGTTCATGTGTGTGTGTGTGTGTGTGTTAATGTGTGTGTTAATGTGTTCATTCATGTGTGTATGTTCATGTGTGTGTGTGTGTTGACGTCTCTTCCTCTCTGTCTGTCTGTGTTCACATCAGGCGCGTTCATGTGTGTGTGTGTGTGTTAATGTGTGTGTTAATGTGTGCGTGTTCATTCATGTGTGTGTGTGTGTTAATGTGTGCGTGTTCATTCATGTGTGTGTGTTCATGTGTGTGTTAATGTGTGTGTGTGTGTGTTAATGTGTGCGTGTTCATTCATGCGTGTGCGTTCATGTGTGTGTGTGTTAATGTGTGCGTGTTCATTCATGTGTGTGTGTTCATGTGTGTGTGTTCATGTGTGTGTGTGTTAATGTGTGCGTGTGTGCGTGTGCGTGTTCATTCATGTGTGTGTGTTCATGTGTGTGATATTAAGGGGACACATGTACTGATGTTTCCTGTCACATCACAAGTGTTCTGACACACACTGCAGCAGAATATGATTTGTGTGATAGTTTTACTGTGTTTGTGTCTGTGGCGTCTGAACGGTGAGTCAATTCTTTAATCTTATTTTAAGCTTTTACTTCTTATAGGATTTGTATTCGCCACAATATTAGAATTATTTGAAAATATGCAAGTGAATATAATATATATAAATGTATTTTAGCCTCTTATATTTGTGTTTGTGTTGTTCAGGTGTGTTTGGTGATGTAGTGAAGTCAGTGTCAGTGATGGAGGGACATTCTGTTACTCTACACACTGATACTCAACTACAGACACATGATGTGATCGAGTGGATGTTTGGTGTTCAGAGTCCAGATCAGATTATAGCTGAATTCTACAGAGAAGACAATATGACATCATCTATCACTGACAGATTGAAGAATCACTTACAGATAGATGATCAGACTGGATCTCTCACCATCACAAACATCACAACTCAACACACTGGACTTTATACACTAGAGATCACCAGAAAACCTTCTGCTCACATCAGACGCTTCAATCTGACTGTCTATGGTGAGTTGAGAAGTTTTCTTCAAGTTTCAAAGTCATCATAGTTTAATAATTCTGTGTGTGATAAGAACTCAAATTTGTGATGAGCATAAGTATTTGGTTTGCTGTTATTTCGTCTGATTCTTTGTGTGTTTCAGCTCGTCTTCCTGTTCCTGTGATCTCCAGAGTCTCTTCTCAATGTTCTTCATCATCTTCATCATCATGTTGTTGTGTGTTTGTGTTCAGTGGTGAATGTGTCACATGATGTGAGCGTCTCCTGGTACAAAGGAAAGAGTTTATTGTCCAGCATCAGTGTGTCTGATCTCAACATCAGACTCTCTCTACCTCTGGAGGTGGAATATCAGGATACAAACACATACAGATGTGTGGTCAACAATCCCATCACAAACCACACACAACATCTACACATCACTCAACTCTGTCACACGTCTGCAGGTGAGTCAGTATGATATTTTGTTTATTCACTTATTCCTTTTAAATCAGACTGAAAACTTGTCCCAACCAAACGCAAAGCTCGATAACAGGTTTCTTTTCCATGTTAATCTGAGGTTTTGTCCTGACCAGCCGCGACGAGCAACAGTCGTTTCTATTTTAGAAACTGTTTCTATTTCTGCAATGTCGCATCTGACAGCTCCGCCCACACAAGTTCTGCACCTTATGAATATTAATCGCAAAACATGGATGAAGACAGGATATATACATTTGATTACATACGTTTATGTAGCATTTGTCATTTCTGCAGCAGTCTATCGTTATCAGTCACCTAAGTGGTTAGCTATCACCTGCTAATGGATAATATTCACGGGAGAAAAAGAAAGAAAGAAAGAAAGAAAGAAAGAAAGAAAGAAAGACCGCCACTTTCCTTGGTCTAAGGATTCAAAACACAGACTGCGCATGCTCACAATAACATCCTTGTGTGCGCAGGCACATGACATGGCTTTGCTACTCATATAATAAAATATGCTTAACACTCCCACTCAAAGACATGTTTATAGCTATCTATAGTGGTAAACAAAAACAAAAATGCTGAATTTCCAAAATTAAACGTCTGACATACTGGCAGTTTTCTATAAAAACAACAACAAAAAACTTTTCTGCCAATTTACATTACTCTCCAAACAAATACCCCTTGAACTTGTCAAACTTAGCCTTTGTCACTGGCTTGGTAAGGGCATCAGCTACCATGTCTGCAGTAGGGCAGTACAGTAGATATTATCCCTTCTGCATGTGCAGACCGTAGAAAGTGATACTTTATATCCACGTGTTTGCTTCTCTGTCTGCATACTGGGTTCTCTGATCAAGCTATCGCCCCCTGGTTGTCCTCATATATCTTGACTGGTACATGTAGGCTATTACTATCTATCCCTCTGAGTAGTTGTACAAGGTACATACTCTCTTGAGTAGTGGCTGCTAAGGCCATATACTCAGCTTCGCAGGTTGATAGTTGCCACCGTTGGCTGTTTCCTGCTCTTCCACGATGAAACTGGGCCATTCTCAGTTAAGCTGAAACAGTATCCAGTTGTGCTCCTCCTGTCATTTGTATCAGCTGCCCAATCAGCATCACTGTATCCCTCAAGCTGTAGGCTTCCCTCACATTTTTGGAAATGTAGTTCTTGAACCATAGTACCCTTAAAGTATCTCAGTAGGTGTTTAGCTGTAGCCCAATGCTGCTTCTTTGGTTCTGCTAGGTATTGTGATAGTTTGCTTACAACCCAGCTCAGCTCAGGTCTGGTGCATCTCATAATGTATATTTAGCTCTAATACAGGTGTAGCTTTAGCATCTGCTTGTCTATTTCTGCTTTGTGTAAACTTGCCCTGTGTGCATATTTCACAGTTTTGATTAGACTTATCATGTTTCCCTTTAATAGACATTCCTTTAACCACCTTCTCTAATTTGGCAACATCATCAAAATTACAATGGCCAAGTTTTCTATGCCACGTTTGAATGTCATGGCAACCATACACTTCATCAACATTTTCATCTTCTACTGTGTTAAGGTAATACAGCCTATCGTACACGTCCATTTTGAACTTTGTCCCATCCTTGTGGAACAGCCAGTTATCACCGTCCTTGAAGTGGACCTCGGATCCGTTGGCTGTCGCAGCTTTAACTGAAAAAATGTTTGTGGAAACGATGGGATGTAGAGTGCTTGCTTGAGTCTCGTTCTCACATGTCGTCCCTCGCTGTCCAGCAAGTAGACTTCGGCATCTCCCCTCACCTTGCCTTCCCACTCGCCTTGGTCCCGTCGGCAAGCTCGATCATGTGGTCCTCGGGTCTGAAGCTCTTATGCACTGTTTTGAACTTTGTGGCGTCGTTGATCATGTGTGTTGTGGCGCCGCAGTCGACCATTAGACCCTTCTTGTCTCTTCTTTGTGTAGAACAGTCACTCGCGTTGAAGAAGCAGAAAGATGTAGGCTCTGCCACCGTCTCTCCATCAGCTTTCTTTACATGGTCACGGCTTCGTCCTCGACCACGCCCCCTTCCTCCCTGTGGTGTGTCCCATTTTCTTTCCTCTCCGTCTTCCACGAGACCACGTTGCTCCGCTAGTTTTCATCACGTTGTCTTCTCCTACATTCACGTCACTCTTCCCATATTTTTCAGTACTCTCATAACTTCATGCAGGACGAATGGCTTGTATGAATCAGGTAGCCCCTTTACTACCGTGGCTATTTGAAGCCCATCGCTAATATGCTCGTACACTTCTCAATGACGTGGATATAGTCTCTGCTCGAATAATATAGTCAGTGATCGTTTCATTGCTAGCCTTATGCAGTGAGGAAAGTTCACAATATAAACTCACAATGCGGGTTTGTACTTTACAGCGGTTCTGATTGGCTGTGTCTTGTGATTGATTGTCGCGTCCCGCCCCTTTTTCGTTCGGTATGGACAGACATATTGCTTATCGCAGGAATCTCATCGCGTCGCGTTCGGTTAGGATGCGGTGTGACAGATTCAGTGACTCTTATTGTTTATTATAAAACGGTCGGTTCTGCTTGATTCTGATTGGCTGAGGCCGTTATAAAATGCCCCGATTTATAACGGCTGTCTGCATGACATAACCTAAATATCACTTTATTTACTTTATTTTATGAAACCTTGCTACACATGTGGAATAAGTGGGTTACAGTACATTTTATTTCTGTAACCCACTGCTTCACACGCTTATTGCTTTATTACAGGTCTCACCTTCACTCATAAAGTTGTGATCTGTTGTGCAGTTGTTGGATTTCTGACGATTGTAACGTCACTTCTGATCTTCTCATCAGCAGGAAAAACAGAAAAACAAAGAAGATTGTAAGTTATATACAAATGTTGATAAATGAAATGTGAATAGTGATGAAACTAAAGTCATTATTACTGAAGCAGGTCAGACCGGTGAAGAGGAGATCACTTATGCAGAACCAACCTTCCGTGGAAGACCAACACATAAACCGGTGAGATCATTCATGACTGATCATGTGAAGTTATTACAGTCATTCATTCAAACCAACCTCTGAAGATACATCTGAAATCAAACTCACAACACAAAAGGATCCTGAGATCAGCATTACTGTGAACAACAAAAGATTTATATTCACTGTTAAAAATCCTGGAATTTTTTTACAGATTTTTAATGTCTTTTTTAAATATGGTCAAAAACATAAAATTACAAGAAAACAGGGGAAGTGTAATTTTACAGGGAAAACTTGTTATTTTACAGTTTATTTCTGGCGCCCCAGCTGTCAGAAAATTTCTGTTATTTTATAAAGATTTATTATTTACAGTTTATTCATTAAATACGGTCAAAAACTATAAAACTACAGAACAAGACAACACATTTACAAGAAAAATGGAGAAAAAGACTTAATATATATCCTTGTATCCTATAATTTTACAGCAAAAAAATATATATTTCTGTATATTTCTGTCTTCCGGTTTAGAGAAAACATCTTTTTTTAAACATTTTATTTCTATCTTTACATTAAATTCAACAGAAGTAGTGCTGGTGTCCCCCTCCCTCTGAACACACAGTATAGTTCCTGTTTTTACAATAAACCGTCTCGTGTTGATGTACACAAAGTCTCAGTCTGTTCAAACGGTTCTGTTAACTGGTTTTGAAGAATCCTTTTAGAACAGAAGATCTCTTTAAATGAAAATGAAATGCTATTTTCTTCCACTCACTGGTCTCTTGTTGTTTTCTTTACAGGAATCTGAGATGACGGAGGTGCTTTTCACATATTACAGCATTACAACTAATTGAATTCAATTGAAATAAATGAATTCAGCATTTAAAACAGTGATGTATTTGACTTTCCATTTACTATTGATAACATTTCTATCATGAAACCCACACAAGTCCGTGTTTAAGTGAAATGCAGTGGTGTGTTATTGTGACCTCTAGTGGTGAGATGATGAAACTGATGTCTGATGTCTGGAGACTGTGAGTCACATAATAAACCCGTCCTGATTAAATCAGCTCATAATACACAAATCATTTTCAAGAATCAAGAATAAATGTTTATTTTACACTGCAGAGGATGTTGTGAGTTTCGACAGCAGTGTGTTTAATCTACAGTGACCTCTTACATGTTGAAATATAACACAGATGATTTTACTGACACGAACCTTCACCATGACACTCAATGGCCGTGTGTTAGTGACATCTGGTGTTCATGTGAGGAAACTGCAGGAGGGTCGATGTCACTTCTGTAAACCACATCTCTCCCTCTCCAGACAAACAGCCATTAAATCAATCTTGAGTTCTTTTTCAAAACCTTTATTTTTGGGTTTAATATGTGCAGGAAAAACTGTCAAGTTTCTACTACTGAATGTTATTCTTGGTCAAGCAAAACTGGTCATTTATGAGGAGAAGTAAATGAGAGCAAGTGTGTTATGATGATGTAGCTGTCTCTCTCTCTCTCTCTCTCTCTCTCTCTCTCTCTCTCTCTCTCTCTCTCTCTCTCTCTCTCTCTCTCTCTCTCTCTCTCTCTCTCTCTCTCTCTCTTCTCTGTCTCTCTCTCTCTCTCTCTCTCTCTCTCTCTCTCTCTCTCTCTCTCTCTCTCTCTCTCTCTCTCTCTCTCTCTCGCTGTCTCTCTCTCTCGTGGTCACTACAGGGAAGTCGTTTGAGACGGTCACGTGATTATGACCACCCACTTTTATTTATTTTTGTTTTTACCAAGTGCTACACGAAATAACAATTACATGCATAAAAAATATCTAAGAAGTTGTCAGAAAAAAGAAAAAAAAAATTGTTTGCAACATTATTACCGGCAATAAGTTTATTAAGCCCTAAGTGTGTAGTTTAGTGATGCAGAATAAATTACTGCAATAAATAATAAAGAAATACATCATATATTAAAATAATAAAGATAGTATAAACATATAATATATGTGATATCGCTGGACAATATATTTACACAACAGAACAGACGATGACGCAATAAAACACAAGTGTGTGTAATGTAGACCTCTAGTGTTCGAGAAAGGAAACTGCAGGTGACTTTACACAGATGAGATGGAGCCCAACTTTTATTTATTGACCTGAGGACAGATTTGATTAAATGAGTGTTTATGTAAGTGCAGTCAAACTAAAGCTTTTACATCACGTTTAAAAATACAGTTAAATAAACCTGTTTTGTATTAGATTTGTTAACTTAGAATCATTGACTTTAATGTAAGAGACTGAATGTCCTGCTGTGGTAAAGTGATGTAGTGGAAGATCAAATACACATCAGCTCTGACCACAGATGGAGGTGAAGGTTTACACGATCAGTTCAGTTGATTGTGGTTTTCAATGGAAACATCACACACACACACACCACACACACACCACACACACACACACACGTCATATTAATGGTGTGGTCTAATAATAAATGTTGTCTTGGCACGACATAGAGAAACACATCATGTAGACTTATATTTGACCCAAAATACATATTTCATCACAGATTTACACTGAAAAACGTGTGTGTGTGTGTATGTGTGTGTTTGTGTGTGTGTGTGTGTGCTCTCTGTCCATGACCACACAAAGACGATCAGATGTTTTGTCTTCATTTACTGCATCTGCTTTTAAACACACGTGTCAGCATTATTACACACGTACACTTAACAAATCAGATCACAAGCACATTGGTCAATAAATTCTATATCAATTCTGAAAAAAAAGTGTTGATCTCATTTATATTTGTGTGTGTCAGTGGTGTGTGTGTGTGACTGATGATGGGCATAAACACACACACAATGTGTTAATACAAAGAGAATAAAGCATCAGAATGTGTCAGAAGATGATTCGTGACAGTTCTTGTGCCGTGTTTGTGCTCTTCCACTGGCAGGCGATATTTTGAGGTTTTCACACATTAGTTGTTGCACAATCAACACACGCCACTTAATCTCACAGGTTTTGCACTCAATGATATATTCTCACAAAATATAATAATTAATATAAACACTCATTGCAGTGTATATTTTCACACCCCATGTTTCATGACGGCTATTTAAGAAGTGTGTCTAGTGATCGACAGACTCCTTTGAATATCTTTCTGAACTTTTTTAATTAAAAGCTCTCAATTCCTTTCGAAATAAAACACTGCTGCAAAAATGTTCTCGTACTTTTATTTGAACTCAAATTCACTCGAGACGTGATTGTGGCGGATCTATTTCAGAACCAGCTGCGGGCAAAATAATCAAAATGATGCTGCTGGCGCGGGCCAGATATAATTCCTGCCGGGCCAGTTTAGGCCCACGGGCCGCCTGTTGCTGACCACTGCTATAAGCCATGGCGATGACAGGAAGGGGCGGGTTTTCGACCATGACGCACACCTCATAGTCACTACCCACAGGTTATATGCATTGAGGTAGCTGCTCATTGGTTAAATAGTTCATGCTTGTGACGCATATGAGCAAATCACAAGCATCACTACACACGCGTAGTCTCTGTGAACCATTACTGACCGTACCTGTGTGTAAAACAATAGTATCGTCCATCATGGGTGTGTTAGGGTGCGAGTCCTGAGCCTACACGGCGAAGGCAAAGGTGCCTTAGAATCACTTGAACCCCGAGATTGCTGCTTGCAGCTATATTTTGTTCTTATATCATGTTTAATGAAGTGTTTCTTTAATTATTTTTTAGTTGCTGTCCACTGTTGTGGTTTCATTGAAGCTGTGATCCGATTGGTCATCTCTGCTGCAGTGGGCGTGGCTACTCAGATCCAGACGTGAATCACCATCAACTTCTGATGACTCAGAATCTAAATAAATCTCTAAAGTGTGGCACTCATAAGGTTATAAAGAAGTTTTTGGAGTGCGCCTCATTCTGATAAACTCTTTAGATCTCACAGGGATATCTTGGTGTAAAAAGTAAATAAAAGGATGGATGAAAACCTGCATGATATTGATCTTCATTCTTTGCTGGGTTTGACTACTGGAAGCCTAATGTCATTCATTCTCGTCATAGAGTTCTAATACAACTCAACATGGACTTGACGTGTTAAACTGAACCCATCTCTGTTTCAAGACTCCCACTCACAGTGTCTAATAGTAGAAAGTAGAGATGTTCTCAGTCATCATCATCAGGAAGTGAAGACTTCAGTCAGTGGCACACAACACTAACAGAGTGATGATGGACAAATAATACATTCAACTGACTGATAAACAACAATCAATGATGAAAAACAATCATCGCATCCCTCAGATGCTATAAACAAACATCATTGCAATAATTTAACTTTTAATACTAAAACTTTGAATAGGGCCTCAATGTAGCGTTAAATCTTTTAAAATAAGACAAACAATCATTAAATTAAATGTGTGACTAAATCAATGTTTCGCTGTTTTAAAATGGTGGACATTAAAGTCTTAAAGATGAAGATCCACGAACACAGATGAGTGAGTCAAAGTGAAACTGCTGTGGTCTTATCACTCGTGTGGTCTCATCTGTTTAATGGACAAACAACACGTCTATTAATGTGTCTGTGGTCAGTTTGTGTGCGTGTTGTTGTCTGGAGAAAAGTTACTTATTTTCCACTGATATCTTTATGAACTTCACTCCAAACTCATCTACTGACACAGGTCAGAGGTCAAGCACAACCTCACACATCACAGATGAATGGCTGAAAGATAATAGCAAACATTTCGTTAAATCACAAACAAATCATAATCAGTTACAGTGTGAAATGTTTTTAATCTGTATAGATGAGACTATAATAATGTGACTGAAGGTCAGAGCTGGTGATGAGGAGACAGACAAACATCATCTCTCAGAAGTCAACAGATCATAAAATCACTGAATCTGTTCTCATGAAGCCACAATTCTATCAACATTCATTTAAAACCGTTAAAGACTCATGATTGTGTGTTTAGTTCCCTATGTAACAGTTTCTTGTGTTGTGTGTGTTGAAGTCTCTTCCTCTATGTCTGTCTGTGTTTCACATCAGGCGCGTTTATGTGTGTGTGTGTGTGTTCATGTGTGTGTGTGTGTGTGTGTGTGTGCGTTCATGCGAGCGGCTGTATTAAGGGGAAGATAAACACATGTACTGATGTTTCCTGTCACATCACAAGTGTCTCTGACACACACTGCAGCAGAATATGATTTGTGTGATAGTTTTACTGTGTTTGTGTCTGTGGCGTCTGAACGGTGAGTCAATTCTTAATTTATTAAGACACAATAATTTAGCCTGAGTAAAAATATGCATGTGAATAAAATGTATTTCAGCCTCATTTGTGTTTGTGTTGTTCAGGTGTGTTTGGTGATGAAGTGAAGTCAGTGTCAGTGATGGAGGGACATTCTGTTACTCTACACACTGATACTCAACTACACACACATGATCTGATCGAGTGGATGTTTGGTGTTCAGAGTCCAGATCAGATTATAGCTGAAATCAACAATATTAAACCATCTAACAGTGAGAGATTGAAGAATCATGTAGAGATAGATGATCAGACTGGATCTCTCACCATCACAAACATCACAACTCAACACACTGGACTTTATACACTAGAGATCAACAGAAAACCTTCTGCTCACATCAGACACTTCAATCTGACTGTCTATGGTGAGATGAGAATTATAGTTTCTGTGTGTGATCAGAACTCCTAGATTGTTATAAACTTTAAATACATATTTTTTAAAAGGATTTGGTTTGCTGTTATTTACTTTGATTCTTTGTGTTTTTCAGCTCGTCTTCCTGTTCCTGTCCTCTCCAGAGTCTCTTCTCAATGTTCTTCATCATCTTCATCACCATGTTGTTGTGTGTTGTGTTCAGTGGGGAATGTGTCACATGATGTGAGCGTCTCCTGGTACAAAGGAAAGAGTTTATTGTCCAGCATCAGTGTGTCTGATCTCAACATCAGACTCTCTCTACCTCTGGAGGTGGAATATCAGGATCCAAACACATACAGATGTGTGGTCAACAATCCCATCACAAACCTCACACAACATCTACACATCACTCAACTCTGTCACACGTGTGCAGGTGAGTCACATGTATGTTTGTGTTTTATTCCTTTAATATCAGACTGACAGATTCACTGACTCTATTTCTTACAGAATCCAGTCTCACCTTCAGTCATAAAGTTGTGATCTGTTGTGCAGTTGTTGGATTTCTGACGATTGTAACGGCACTTCTGATCTTCTTCATCAGCAGGAAACACAGAAAAACTAAAAATAAAGATTGTAAGTGATATATACAACATTCTAATGTTAATAAACTAAATGTAAATACATTTTAAAATATACTTATTATTGTTGAAACAGGTCAGACCGGTGAAGAGGAGATCACTTATGCAGAACCAAGCTTCTGTGAAAGACCAACACATAAACCGGTGAGATCATTCATTCAATTCAAGTTTATTTATATAGCACTTTTCACAATGTGCATTGTTCCAAAGCAGCTTTACAGGAGCAAATAAGAAAAACACAAAAAAGGTAAAACACAGCACAGTGTTTATAGAACAAGCAAGATCATTCTAATAGATAATATCTAATAAATAAATAGATGCAGTCTATTTATAAATGTATAGGATAATGCAATGTAAGTCACTTGGAATAAAAGCGTCTGCCAAATGCATAAATGTAAATGTAGTCGGTAAAGGGTCTAATAAGCATGTTGTAGGTTTAGATGTTGCAATAAATTTAATTAGTGATGCTTTTGAAAAAAGCTCACTATTATTATTGCCTCATACTTCTTATTATTCTTGTTCCGCTACATTTTCAGTGCGTAACTTTGTTCAGCAGCTTTTGTCGTAGACCCATGAATGAAGGCTTGAATTGAGCAGCCCATTGAGGAATAGTGTGCTATGAGTTTTATAAACGATCGGATGGGGAGTGCTCGATGGGGGGGCAAAAAATCACCTAAAAAATCCCATTGATTTAACATTGAGCTCAAATTTGACGGGTCGTAGCTCCAAGCGAGGATTTTGCAGAAACATGTTGGTTACCACATTTGAAGAGGCTATCAGGCTACCATGTTAGCATCATGCTAGCAACATACTAATCGTGTTAGCAAACATGCTAGCAACATGCTAACCGTGTTGACCTCATGTTATTAACATGCATATCATGTTAAGATCATGCTAACACATGTTAACATTATGGTTATTCATGATAATTTTATGTTTTAACTTGATATTAGCGTCCGCGGTTTACCACAAAGCATCACTCACATTTTCTTTCGTTAAATCTAGTTAAATCTTCCTGTTTTATAGGTGAAAAACCCTGTAGCTTTTCTTTTAAAGTGATAGTTGGCACTAATTTATGACTGTATCATGTGTAGTCCATGTTTTGTAGAAGAAGAATTATTACCACTAATTAATTAAACTGAATTCCTGAAAAATGCATTTTACATTACAATGGCAAAAAAAACATCATATACACATTACATATTTATTTGTAATGTGTGTTTCTATGCCTATACCCTCTTTACCAATCTATAGTATAATGGATCTGTCCCTGGTGTGTATGTGTATAATATGGAGGACCACAAGAGTCCTGTGTAAAGTAATAAAGCACTTCATTGTTTAATAGCCAATTCTACAATAAAAATAGGCATTAATCTATCTGTTTTTAACTTCATTTTTTATTTCAATATAAATAGGCGAAATGATAAGTTATTTAATATGTATTGTTTTAATGGGCAATAAAAAGCGTGATTGTAAAAATAATTAATAGATGAAATATTAATCCATCAATAAATACTTCAAATTAATAAAGGGACTTAATAAAAACAACATAATACACGAAATAAATACATCATTTTAAAGTGCATTAATGAATTCCTTTATAAATAGTGGAATTTAAAAATGTATTTGAAAATCCGATTTAAAAAGAGGAATAAATAATTGGATTTCAAATTAAACTAGGAATACGAGTTTTAATCAGTCATTTAAAAGACTATTTTGTTTTACCATTTGCATTTCCATTTCCCCGCTGCTTTTCCTTTTCTGATTTGCTATTCGATTAGCTTAGTCATTTAGCTTTTCTTTTTAGCCTCTCTATTTAGCATTTCCCTTGGGGCCGTGCATTGGTAAAACGAGGTTAAACAATGCAAATTAGCTATGTAACAAGTGACTGCATTTATTTTAATTTAATTAAGAAGAAATATTTATTTAAATTATTTAACCTGACATGTTTACAGTTCCAATTGATACAATTAGATATGTAACAAGCTCTCTGATTGGCTAGTTCCTTGTACGTCATGTTGAGAGGTATGTCAGATGAGCAATGGAGAAAAGTCTGTTGTTCACTGCACGTGTAACCAGCGCGTTATCAGCGTCTGCTTTTTCTCTAACAGAAATCATTGAAAAGGAAACTTATTGTTATAAATAGAACAGGTTACAGCATTCATACTGCACGTGGAAGCGCTTCAGTGCTGCGGTCATTTTGACGCCGAGTCTATTTATGATGCGCTCCTTGAATGCGCAGTTAAAGTGACCGAAGTTGCGGTGCTTATGGCCAAAATGCTTATGGATTTACGCGAAATGTAACAGTTTTACAATTAAAGCATGTAGCTGATGTCTGTTGTGTTTTAAACCGCCATTATTACTTCATAAAATTATCTTTTCTATGAAACCGCAAATACAAACCATACAGTAGATGCTACTGTGTACTGTCTATGAGGGACATTATCTCCAAGAAATAGAGAGGCTAAAAGTAAAAGCTAAATGACTAAGCTAATCGAATAGCAATAAATAATAAATTACTTTATCATTTCACCTACTTATATTTGAATTAAAACATGAAGTTAAAAACAGATAGATTAATGCCTATTTTTATTGTAGAATTAGCTATTAAACAATGAAATGCTTTATTACTTTACACAGGACTCTTGTGGTCCTCCATAGTATGATCCATAAAGAACAAAAGGAAATTGAAAAAACATAGCAAAAAAAGAGACCAAGACCTCTTGGACCTCTTTAGAGACCAAGCCTTTTAAGGGCACGAAAGCTGCTCAGTCTAGTCTTCTGAGGATTGTGTCACCAGGCGTTTCTGCCCACAGGTCCGGTCACCTATAGGGATGAGCCGGTATGAGATTCTGCCGGTATGATAACCTTGAGCAACGGTGTCACGGTATTGCTATTACATATCTAAAATGTGTTCTTTAAATAAAAACAGCTTTTATTTTCACTGAACACAATGCGTTTTATTTTTAAGAAACGTAGAGAACCATTTGGAACTGTAAACATGTCAGGTTAAATAATTAAAATAAATATTTCTTCTTAATTAAATTAAAATAAATGCAGTCAATTAAGTGAGCCTTAAGCTGTAGCTCAACAATAACCAGAAATTGAGATTATAAATAATTTTCTGTAAAAACGTAAACTACTGCTAAGAGTGTCATCAAAATAATGCTCTACGTCGATTATTGTTATTTCAGTGTTGATGCACATATACACATAAGGAGAGAAAGAGTGCTAGACTGCGAGTGTGTTGCGCACACATACACACACACACACACACACACACACACACACAAGGTCTCTCTCCGTACAACACTCAGGCAGTGGCAAAGACAATTGAGAGCCAGCAGTTTGCATTTTTTTAATGGTTGTGATTTTTAACATATGTAACTTACACAATGGCGGAGAATTAAAAGTATAGACGTGATACCCGCTACATTTATTTATTGTATTTGTCCCCGCTCTGTGAAGTAACGTTAGTGAGGGAACTAGTTCATCTTGGGCTAGTTGATTAGCCATGTTATTTGCCTCGGTAGAAAGCAAATTGTGTTGATTTCAACAGTGCTAAACACACTAACTCTCTTAGATGGTTGCAAATGTTCATTTAAAGACTGCGTTACATTGAATTTAGCGAAGAGTGATGTGTCCTGGTCCCGTAGATGGGTAATCATATTTGACGTATTGCTTCCCCTAGCAGACACTCTTTTTAAACAAACATTTATTACAAGTTGGATGTCCTTCTCCTTCAAGCCGCGGCCGTCTGAACCTCCATCGGCCATCCTGCACTAAGGTGACTCTAACTCCTGACTGCTTGCACCGACCGGAGGGGCGATGTGACTCGTTCACAACCTGAGGGATTCCTGCACTTTCTCTCTTAAAGGACGAGTAAAAAAACTGTGGATACCCCACAAACTGTATAACGGGGAATTGTTGTGGTTTTGACACTTAAACCACAGTATACCTTGTAACCGGTTATCGGCCCATGCTTAGTCACCTAGCAACGGTCAGCTGAATCCATCTGATGTATCCTTTTCATGGTAAACAGGAGGGGCATATGGGTGAGGCCTTGACACCCGGCTCCACCTTGCACCGCCACAGACGTCATCGGCGTCATTTTGGGTTCGTTTTTCTAAAGGGGAAGTGAATGGCACGTGTCATTCGGTCTATGGTCTGCCCACAACGGAATCAAACTAATAGACGCTTAAGATGTCAGTTAAGTCTGTTTAAGGCAGTGTATTGTGTTGCCCACCAGATGTCCCCATAACACTCTTGTGTTAGAACAGTTTCTAGTGCCGTTCGCGCTATTTGAGCTTCTTGATGTACCGTAGTGTTGATACGTGAGTGGTGCGCCATCTTTTTCTTCAGTTCATGTTATCAACTCTATAGGTGAACCACGTTAACGGTAGTGGAAAAGGGCAATGTGAAATATATTTGTTGTTATCGCACTAAAGTTCAGTTTATTGAGATATTTTGTGTTTTAAACTGCTAAAGATCTAAATGCAGAGTAATATAGAGGGTTAAAATGTTTTGTTTTTGCTTTAAATGTGATTAATGCATGTTGGCTAATGCAAAGCTATGTACGATAATATAACCAGCACGAGCTTGCTGTCGAATTGCGTGTGCATTGAAATGTACTTTGCTAGTTTAAAACTTAAGTTGAGTTCATGTTATCAACTCTATATGTAATGTAATAAGCATCAACTTATTAACTAATATAATACAGCCCAAGTCAATGCCAAATGCCAAATGCTTTGCCATTGATTAACCTCCGTAAAGAGACTGATGCTATATAATGTTTGGAAACGCAAAGAAGCTTCTGTTACTAAAATAAACAGCCACATTTCCATTTGAAATAAAAAAATATTATGCGTTATTTTTCTATTATTCAGCACATGGAAACATGTGTGGGTTTCAGGGCCGGTGGCGTATATTTTAAAAGATAATTAAAAAGCCTATAATTTTAATGCACAGATTTAGGCTATAGGCCAAAATAAAGTGCATTCATCATATTACTGCAAACGTTGCATATGTCCACTTCAAGCAAAGCGAGTCTGACTTTTGGGTTATAAAAAGTACATACAGTAAAAGAGAAGATAATGTGAGGTACATGATTGATGTTAAGAGTTATTCAACGATTAGCAAGCAGCAGCGAAGAAGAATGAGCGGAAGAATGCCTTTTGTGACCTACTAGGTGCCGTTCATACACTGAGCGCAAGGCGCAATTTTGGGGTTATTATTATATAATGTTTTTAAATGACAAAGACAACAGGTTAAATGGAAATATATAGGCTGTTGTTATTATTTATTTAATGCAGAACCACAGGTGTAATTGCAACGAAGTGTTTCCTTTATGAAAAATGCATCTAGCCATCTTAAGTTAAATATAAATTGTCAAATGAAAATAAATTAAAGCTAATGATTTAGCCTGCATTGCAAACTTATACAGAGCCTTAAAGGGCAACGGAACACAGGGAAGTCTAAAAGCAACAAAATTAAGCCAATTTGTGCAGCCACAGTAATTGTACAAAACGAATAGGCTTCAACACAAAAGCACTGTATTATAAGGTGTGGTATTTGGATATATATTACTCATCATTTTACTTATAACAAGCTATATCTACAACAAACGTACCTAATATTCTAAGCTTCTTAACCGAAAATGCTGTGTGCTTGTTAAATGATGCAGAACAAAGCATTTTTGTCAACTTTATTAACGAAAAAAAAAACGTTAGTAAAGCAAACTCCACATAATAATGGAGAGAATGCTTTCCTGTATCTCAGTGGTAAGAGCACAAGGTTGTGGGTTGGATCCCAGGGGCTTGCAAATACCTATGTAAAATGTAAAAGCGTCTGCCAAATGCATAAATGTACATGTAAATGTAGAACATGCGGATGACTGGCCTATACGATCATTATTTGGTTCAGACTGTAAGTGGTAATCAAGTCACAGAACAAACACTGTTTACTTTAGACTTCATTCATGATGAGTAACTTGAATCATTGTTGTATCTTTCAGAGATGTGCGGTGGAGGATGATGTGGTGTATGCAGGAGTCATGAGAAGATGAACAAACCCTCTGTGATCCTGATTAATCAAGAGTGATGTTCTGATGAACTTTAACTGCTTTTCAAATGTGCTTTTTTGTTATTTCTTCATGTGAATTATGACAAAAGATTAATCCTAATGCTAATTATAAGATATGGATTCCAAATAACAATATTGTCATATATGGATCCTCCGTATCGGCTGATGATCACATTTTATGACTTGATTGGTACTCACTAAACAGACTGATCGCAATTTGATGACAGACATGATGTGTGGGGATGTAAATGATTTGTGTCATAATATTTAATTTAATGGTAAGATGGACAATTCATTTGCTTTACAAAAAGTTAATTGATATTTTTCCAGACTTCAAACTATAAAACGATTAAGATTCACTTCAAAAATGATACACTGACAATACAAGTTCAAGTTTGTTTATTTACAGAGCACATTTAAAAACAGCCGACCAGCTGTACATGTGTAAATAACACTAAGAAATAATTAGCACAAATAAGATTTGAAACACAATAGAAAATAAAACAAACAAAACAAAAGCCAAGAATAAAAATCAAGAACAATCATTATAGGCTAAAAGCAAGAGAGAATAAATAGGGATGTACCGCTGTATCGGCAGCCGATATTGGAGTAATTTAAGATTTACTGTTATTTTTAAGGTTTATTAGGGCCCTTTGATTTCCGTGAAGCAGAAAACACAAATGTACCGCTGAACAGTTTATGAAATTCTGAATAGCGCTAATAATTATTCATCTGCTGTTTAAATATGCAATCTGCGTGTGAATGGGTGGCGTGGTTTTACTGAAAGTGGACTTTTATAATCTGGTGGACGCGAACACATAAACTAAATCAGCGCTGCTTTAAATGAGTTTACCTCAGGCGCATTTTACCGTTTCATTTGAGTGAAGCTGCTGTCAAACTTTGCGGCAAGCCGTCGAAATTAAAGTCCGTCGTCAAAATAAAAGTCCAGGTAACCTCATGAAAAACCTGCTACTACAAATGTACACAACTAGTAATTAAATATAAGAAGAAATAAAACAGCAAAAGAAAAAAACACATAAGATGTAAGATACTGGTCCATACTTACATAGTTGTGGTATGGTTTATTTGGTTTATTATGGAGGCAAGGAGTTGGATGTCTGAATATCCTATTTTTTTCTCTGAGCAAAATAAATACTGTAAATAGCAACAGCACAGACTTTAGAATAGAATGCCTTTATTGGTGAGGAGTTAATACTTCCGGCATGTTGTGGGGATATTCACTGTTCCTAGAGAAGCCTTTATTATGAAGGCGAGCAACGCTCATCCGGAGCGATAGCGGAAGAGCGCTAATTGTGTGTAAACAGCGTGTGGGACAGGTGTGTGAGATACACAGGTTTGTAATCTGTCTGAATCTGAGCCGTCCGCGCCAGATTATAACATAGTGTGCTCATGTGCGTCTAATAAGAGGAAATCACATCTGCACATCTTTGTATCTTTACAACTCCACCTGCATCTTACCTGGACCGGTTTACAAATACCGTCAAACATAAAGGCCAGTTCAAACGACCTGGATGATTAAGAGAACACCAATCCGTGTGAGAAAGGAACACTCATTCAGTTTGTGCACGGCTCTGGGTTCAGTAAAGGAACATTGACCGTCTTCCTCGAGATCTTGTTTACGCTGGCTCTCGCCTCTGATGATTGTTCTTGTGTACTCAATAAACGGCTTAAGTTGATCCAATGCTCTCTGCTGTGTTCTGACCCACACCCTGGTTTGGTTCACTGCTATACTTACCTGAAACAAGCCCCTCTCCTCTCAGAGTAGCCCTTCGCTACAGTACGCATGTACAATAACCTTTGAAGATTGTCATGTTGTCTTATTGTATTTGTATCTTAACTTACATTTAGGCACATTTACAGATGTTTTCAGTTGTTTTAGTAAAATAAGTTGAATGCAGAAAAACTAGTATTGTATAGTACTGTATGCAATTGATCCATAGCGGTATCGGAATTGGCCAATAGTTGTTTGTTAAAATCGGTATCGATACCAGCCCAAAGAAATCCTATTGGTGCATCCCTGTAAATACATTTTAAGATGAGACTTGAATTCAGACAAAGATGAAGCCAATCTAATATAGAGCGGGAGCTTATTCCATAGTGTAGGACCAGCCACTTCAAAAGCACGGTGACCCCTAGATTTCAACCGAGTTCTGGGTATCAAAAGGAGGAGCTTAGATTCAGATTTGAGGCTCCTAGCGGGAGAGTACACATGAAATAAATGGCGGATGGATAAGCAGGATACAAATATTCATAAAAGTTTGCAGGACTGTGCACAGAACTTTTGAGGGGCATGTGCCGAAACTGAAAAAAGGGCATTTTCAAAGCCTCATTTTTATTGGTCACATCTTAATGACAAATGAAATCAAACAAAATAATAGTCTCAAAAGTATTAGATTTTGTAATTATTAATAACAGGTAGTCTAACAGGTGGTAAAAATACACAAATTGAATGAAGTTCTTAAACACTTCACAGTCTTTACTGCTAACTTCTAAATGAAACACAGAAGAATGCTCATTAAAGCTACAAAACACATTCATTTCTTATTCTTTTGTTCTTAGATTAACATTAGTGACTGACTGGAGTCACAGCAGCAGGTTTAAGAGTGCGGCCCCTTTAAGAGTATAAAAGGACGAGCGACAAGAGTGTACGACGAGAGAGGACCAGACCTGGATTTTATGTGATGTTTGAGTGGGCGGCAGTCGACTGTGGGGAAGCTGCCGGCATTTTACTTTCGTTTTGTGGTTTGTTTGTTTTATTAAGAAGGTTGGTTAGCGTTCGCCGGTTCCCGCCTCCTTCTTCCCATTCCCTGAAGTGTTACAATCATCAACCATAAACCAACAAAGAACTTTCTCAGATATATATTTTATCTAGGTGACGAGGATCACTCAGTTGCTTTGTGTCAAACTCAAATGCAGTTAACGTTACGGGGTTTTTGACCAGCGAATGTGTGCAAATGTGCGACATCATTGTTTTAATCAACAGGTTACAACGTTGTTGTAGATATGTGGGTGCTCAGTTTTCCTGTTGTAAAATTCATTTGGCCAAAATCTAATTAATAAAAGATGCTTCTGTGTGCACATTCAAATAAGTCCAGGTAAATATTAGCCCTCCAGTCCCAAATGTACATAAAATATGTGACACTGGACGACAAAACTAGGTCAATTTTTCGAAATAGAGATTTTTTCATCATATGAAAGCTGAAGAAATAAGCTTTCTATTGATATATGGTTTGTTAGGATAGGACACTATCTGGCGGAACAACAACTGTTTACAAAGCTGGAATCTGAGAGTTCAAAAAAAGCAAAATATAGAAAAAAAATCGCCTTTGAAGTTATTAATCAGGGATTCTGCAGGCCACCATCTCACAAAAATAAAGTTTTTTATACATTTACGGTAGGAAATGTATTAAATATCTTCATGAAACATGATCTTTACTTAATATCCTAATGATTTTTGTCATAAAAGAAAATCTGTCATTTAAAATTAGAAAGGTGGAGACAGACTTCTCTTCCCAAATGGGTGACAAGCAGGAAACCTGTCCGTTGGATGTTGTATTGTTGCTTTATGATACAAGTCCACAAACAAACCCAACGCTTATCACCTCTTCAGCTGCCTTACAGCCCCATGGGTCTCTTAACTCTGGCCCGTGAGGTCCACTTTCCTTCAGAGTTTACCTCAAACCCTGGTCAAACACACCCCAACAAACTAAACAAGGTCTTTAACAGGTGTGTGTGACTTTATAGGGCACTGCATGTATGGCATCGAAGTACTGGCAAAGTAATAAAGGATACAGAGTAATCTGCACCAAAATCGCTCTCACATGCTTTGATGTCTTATGGCGATTGGTCTGTGCAGTGCCTTGTGAAGTTGAACACACCTATTACTAGAAAGCTTGTTCGAAATTGGAGCTAAACAGGGTTTGTCCTGGCTCAAAATTAGGCAGACATGGTAACATCCAGACCACATGCACACGTGTGAGTCTAGCACACTTTCAATATTTTAAGAGCTCTAGATGAACGTGATGACATGCTATTAAATTATTAAACATTTTATAAAGCATTAAGTGAACGAAATACAATTTAGTAAACAATGTGTTCATTTAATTAATCATTTAAAATAAATATGACTTTTGGAACCCCTTGCAGAATCTGTGAAAATATGAATAATTTTAATAAAATAAAAAGAGATCATATACTTAAAGCATGTTATTTTTTATTTACAGTAGTACTGTCACAAGTAAGATATTTTACATAAAAGATGCATTAATAGTCCACAAGACAGAAAATTGCTAAAATGATTAAAATAACTTTTTTAAATAAGTTTGGGCACCCTTGGTAGTTGTTTGTATGATCTACAAGTGTTATTTAGTTTTGTGATGGTTGTTCATGAGTCTCTTGTTTGTTTTTAATAGTTAATCTGAGCCCTTTTCATCAGATAAAGGGGGTTGTCGAAGCTTTGAAAGTGAATTTTGTTAAAATATTTCCAATTCCAATTAGTTCTGCCCTTCAGAAGCAACAGAAGATCCTTGCACATTTCCCAGAAAACAAATTCACTGCAATTTACCTTGATCTTCAAATTCAATTCGAATTAAAAAATTTTAAATCAAATAAATACATTGCCCTTGTCTCGTGATCCCAATGCTCCAAGTCTTTATTAAACATCTAAAATTATCTTTATTTGTCTATGTTTTCTGAGAGGTGCACCTGCTTAAGTCTTTCCTAATACAAAGGATGCATGTCCATCAGAAACAAAGCGCTTGCACGTCTGACGTTTTGGTTTTGACTGGCACCTGTCTCTCATAAGAGTCATTTCGATCACACGGGCAAACTGAATAATAAATATCAATGCCATTTTCTCTTTATCTGAGACGACACTTTGCGTTCGTCCCTTTCAGCAATGCTTTTCACGGAGGCAAACATGACGTTTAGAAAGCGTGATCCGGGTTCGCCAAACGACCAAAACGTTTCAGACGCTCGAGAGTAGACGCAGAAGAACAGAAGGATTGTTTTGGATCACTCTTGGTCTGGCCTCTCTCCTGGGACTAATTTGTCAAGGGTGCCCCTAACAGAAGCTAATGCTCCAGACAACATAACCCCCAGAATCACTGAAGCACTCAAACCCATCCACCACAATAAGGTGGTGATCCATCGGACAGGAACAGAATAAAGAGAAGTGTGAAGGGACAGCATACATGTGGTGGGTGTGTCCACAGAGCAGGTGAACATTTTACAGTCTCTTAGTCAGTACAGTATGTGCTTTTTTTTCTGTTCATTTGGAAACCTTGAGGAGATTGAATCTTCAGATGAGCTGCTGGAGTCGCTGGTCGCTGCCTTCTTAAAACCTGCAGACAAGTGGAATGACATTGTAGTGAGTCTCTCAATAACAGTGATGTTACTGTTGTGAAACATGATTTTCTGTGTACTGTAAACTGAAGGAAAGACTTGCCTTTAACACGCATTCTGAGTTTGATGATGATGAAGATGATGATGATCACACAGATCAGAAGAGCAAATATAAGTGAAATTATAATGATCCTCATGGCAGGAGAATCTACAATGAAAACAGAAACAATAATCAGATGTTCATTTCAGACACAGACAGAAAGAGAAGAATAGAACTACAGATCAGCTGAATAAATAATACAATCACAGCTGTTACCTGAACACTTGTGACACACATCAGTGTGTAGGTGTTGAGTCTGGGTTGTGATGGAGTTGTTGATGACACAACTGTAGCTGGAAGAATCATCCAGACACTCCAGATGAAGAGAGATGCTGCTGATGTCACTGTGTTCAGACACACTGATGCTGGACAATAAACTCTTTCCTTTGTACCAGGAGACACTCACATCATGTGACACATTCAACACTGAACACAACACAACACAACATGATGATGAAGATGATGAAGAACATTGAGAAGAGACTCTGGAGATGACAGGAACAGGCAGACGAGCTGAAAAATTGAAAATAAAAAATTGTTCATATAATTCCGCAGTACTTTTTATTCAGCATTGCTTTATTGTGTTTTTTATAATATATATATTAGGTTTATTACACACTTTACAATTATTATGTATAAATGTGTTGTTTTTTATAACAAAACAGCAATAAAAAAAAACACAAGTAGGGTATCTGTTATTTTAAAAAATACAAAAGAAAGGTACACAGTACACTGAATGTGAAATACTCACAGTAGACGGTAACACTCAACCTCTTATATGTGACTTTACTGTTTCTGCTGATCTTCAGTGTATAAAGTCCAGAGTGTTGAGATGTGATGTGTGTGATGGTGAGATCTCCAGTCTGATAGTTCAGCTTCAGTCTGTCTCTGAATCTCTCATCATCAGAATACATTGTGTTACTTTCTTTTCCATTGATTCTGGCAAGAAATGTTTTTTCAGGCCCATAATACCACATTATCAGATCATCTTTCTGTTTGATGACATCAGTGTGTAGAGTAACAGAATGTCCCTCCATCACTGACACTGACTCCACTTCATCACCAAACACACCTGAACAACAAAAAAAGATTTGAAGTTTATGACTATATATAACAAATTCAAGTTCGTAATGCTAATAAAACTAGATGTTTCAATCCCTTTAGTAGGAAACTCTTGATAGTAGCAGTCGGTGAGGAGTGGTGAAACTGGAGGGTAAGGCATGTCATTGGGGTCATCAGGTGGGCACCCTGCTTCATTGACGTTTCATGGATTGAAGCCCACAACGTCTCCAGAAGGCTCAACGGTGTACCCAGCGTCCCTGGTAAACCCCCCTCCATGCCATACCCTCTATATCCCTGATGGGCTCTGCATGGCAGGGGCGTCCTTCTCCCTGAGTCGGGCCTAAGCCTGACCGCATACCATCTGTCTCTACCTTGCTGCCCAGATGGGATCCTTACGCTTGATCCAGAGCCAGTTACTGCTTTTTTTCGGTAGCACTTGACATGGACTTGATGGCCTGTAGGAGAAAGCGAAGAAGTTGTGAAGTTGACCTGTCCTGCCATTGATTGTGGGAGATTGTTTGTGACGGTTCGCTTCTGTCCCATTATTGATGCCAGCTCTCTGAGTACTTGGTTATGCCGCCAAGTGTAGCACCCTTGGGTGAGACTTGTAGTACACCCCGATAGAATGTGCCTCAGGGATGCAGGTACTTGACACAGGGAACAGGCGGGATCTTCTCCATACCAGGGTAGGAGGTCGTATGTGGCTCTGATGACAAAGCGCAGCCGTGCTCCATCTGCCAGATGTCATCTCCCCTGCTTTGCCATTGATATGGCTTTGGCATGTCGCTCTCCCTCCTCCTGTCTCCTGACTTCTTCTACCACTAGCTGTCTCTTCTGCACTGATGTTGCTTGAGGTGTTTTTGCGATGAGTCTGAGCCCTACCCTCCCATGTATTTGTCCAACCACATCTCTGAATTGAAGCGCAGATTTTGCACTCTGAACA
This sequence comes from Triplophysa siluroides, assembly GCA_006030095.1. Lineage (NCBI taxonomy): Eukaryota > Metazoa > Chordata > Actinopteri > Cypriniformes > Nemacheilidae > Triplophysa > Triplophysa siluroides. The sequence goes on from VCII01000346.1 coordinate 28,777, forward strand.
GCTTCTGGTGGAGTCCACTTCCTTCCCGCTACCACCCAGGGGAGAGCTGTTCGAATGATTCATCCTCGGATTCAGTTAGGGTCATGACTAGCCTTGTTTAGTTCATTTGAACTCTTCCACGATCCCTGTAATTGGTAATTCCAATTTGCCATGTCCATAAAGTCAGACGGAACTTAAACAACGTGGAATTCCAAGCCACTGCTTCAGCTGTATGCTTATCAGCCTTTCCAACTTTTCAACCTTGGTGATGGGGATCTCATACACAGTTAACGACCACAAGAGTCTTGGGAGTATGCAAAACTGAAAGCACCACGACTTGAGTTTTCCTGGCAACAAAGTCTTGATGATGCGCTCCATGTACATGCTGGTATAATTTTTTTGTTGTTCAAACTGCTTGGTATCTATGAGCTTCGCATCATACCATCTCCCCAAGCTCTTTACTGGCATTTCTGAGACTGGGAAAGGTGTTCCGCCGACATGAAATCTTTGGTCTGTGACTTGGACTGGGCTTTAACTTTATCCTCGCCCATGTTATTTTTTGATGAAGTTTCTCCAACAGTCTCTTGGTGCAGGGGACAGTTGTTGTGAGTGTTGTATAGGCTCAAATTGGTGGTAACCTCTGATTACATTGTAGTCGTTCTCCTCCCACGACCCATTTGGAGGCTCTGACAATGATCTACATTGCCATCGTGAAGACCAATGGGAGATGGTGCACCCCGCCATGATGCTTATCTCCAGGAGTTGCCAACTTGTGGTGAAGCTTAATGTTGTAAGGCTAGATTTGTGGATGTAGTCGGCACCTGGAAGAAATCAAGGGCAGCCCGCAGCAATGAATGAGGGACTGAACCATAGGCATTGGCCAGATCGAGGAACAAAACGTGGAGATCTTTCCTTTCTTTCTTTGCAGTCTGGATTTGTTGCCATATGATGCTGTTATGTTCAAGGCATCCCGAAAAGCCTGCAATGCCAGCCTTTTGGATTGATGTGTCAATGAAGTGGTTTTGTTTTCAAAACTGTGTCGGTCGATGTGCCAACACACTGAAAAAGATGCCACTTTTTTTTCCTATGCCACTTTCATGTTTTTCCACAGGATTTTCGAAACATCTGGATCGTTCTTGTAGACACTATACGGTATGCCGTTAGGGCCTGGTGCAGAGGCCGATCTTGCCTTTTTCACTGCTTGCTTCACCTCGCTCAGCTTGGGAAGGCTGATATCAAACTGATGTTGTGGTGGTGATTTTGAAGGGATGTCAGTGGGGACAACAATTGGTTAATCTTTTTTCTCATCAGTATCGATGGTTGTCAGATGCTCTTCAACCTGGTCTTTTGATGTTTTCCGGGATCCACTCTTCTCCTTTGTGAATATATCTTTCGCAAATTTAAAAGTGTCTTTGTAGAAATCGGTTCTTCTTCCGGCGCATCCTTAGGCTTTCTGCTCTGCAGTGTTTTGAGAGCCTGTGTTTTATGTCCCCTTGAAGGAAGTTGATGCCTTCCCTTTCTTCTTCTGTCACCTTTCTCCACAGCTTTCTTAGCCGTCGCCTCTGTTTCACGAGTTGTTGGATTTCTTGCAGCCTTGGGGACAGGAAGCATGTCTTTCTTTCTGACTTGCTCCTTCACTCCACATTTCTCCTCTCCGTAGCTGTAGATAAGGTCGCCCATCTTCTCCAGCTTCTTTTCGGCAGATCCTTTAACGTTACTTAGGATAGGAATGGTCTTACATAATTAGTAACATAATTACAATGAATAACTTCTACGGCCTTCAGTCAGTGATTCAAATATGACTCAAATCCTAATCCCAAATCTAACTCTATAGTAAGTACATGTTGTTGTTACGTATTATTATTCTGTGGTTAAATGTATAATCATGCTGTTACAAAGTAACGACATATTTAAACTCCAGCCATTAAAGATTTAACACACTGCAGGTGACGGTGTAGCTACTTGTAATTTGTAAGTAAAATATGGAGTTGAGAAATGTGAATGTTTGTTAGTGGCCATTAGATGGTGCAAGTCACACATTCAATATCTTTCAGGTGGATTACAGCAGCACAAGACACTTTTGGAGAGGTTTGAAGAGGGTTCTATTGGGTTTATCAGCAGCACAAACTCACTCGGGTAAAACTGTCTAAAAGTTTTGTACTTTGTAAATATTTGTACTGTAAATCTGTTTTACGCTAGTGTTAGACCTTAAAATTCACTGGAAGACCTTTATGAAAAAGAAGTGCTGGAGAAAGTGCTGGTTTTCTTCTTCTCTTCTTTCTTTGAAGGCTTACATACATGTAAACTGACAGAATTTCTTCAGTTATGTCACGAAATGCACGAAGAGACACACATGGTGAGGATCCAAATGCAGTTCATCAAAGTGGTAATCAAAATTCAAAAGACCGGCATAATCCAAACACAGGTGGTCAGTCCAAACTGTTTAGTTTAAATAAGCAGACAATCAACAGTTCACAGGACACAGGTGAAAGTAATGAAGGATAGAGTCCGGGCAATGGTTTGTGGGTAATGTAGTCTTAGTTGAATGGCAACAGTCTGGTTGATGTGGGTAATACCCTCTAGTGGACCTGGGAGGGCACTCCAGTTGGTGCTTGTGACAAGTTACTGTAGTTCAACCCAGTTGATTATTATTTGCAATGTAATCACAAATCACATGTATTTGGCAAATCGCAGCTAAGTTTATGCAACTGGCACTCTCTGAGCACTTGGTTATGCCCCCAAGTTTAGTGCCCTTGGGTGAGACTTGTGGCAACTTTTTTCTGTATTTCTGTTCTCATTCTAGAGGCTGTAAGAAGTCCTTCATGTGCACAGATGACTGAGCTGGAGGTAAAAAGTTCTAATGTATATTTGCACACCTGTAAACATCATTATAGATGTCTGCCAGATGTACGTGTGCTTTCAGGGTGGTGTTTCATTTCATTTCATTTCATATTAAACATGATGAATAAGCATGCCTGCAAATAAATGTGACGGTTGTTTTGTTCTTTAATCGAATACAATAACCATGACAAATAAAGTGAAAATGAATTTGAGTATTTTATAAAACAATCCACAAAGCCCCACAGGTGTAGCCTAATATAAGCTTATCATTATGTTTACGACAAACGCGACAGTACTCACATATTTTATTCACTTCCTCCCCATATAGTGCACTCAAATGTTATTTGCTATATAGGAAATAGTGAGTTCAGACACAGCGGACGGTAAAGAAACACCCTTCCTGGAACATTACCCCCCGGGTGGCAGCAACGTTCTTCCTCTTCTTAAAACATTTGCTCGAGAGATCACTGTTATGCCTGTTATTGGATGTGAAATTAATATTTTAAACTGTTAACGCCATGTTACACTTAAAGTATAAACCCATTAAACAAGAAATCTTTTTATTAGCTGACGCATATCATCACGGAATCTGTTTTAGTCAACCTGTTGATATTTGAAATAAGTCCACCCCCATAGTAGTTCCTCCCTCTTATGACCTCATGGAATAAACCTGTTGATACTTGAAATAAGCTCCACCCCCATAGTAGTTCCACCCTCTTATGACTTCATAGAATAAACCTGTTGATACTTGAAATAAGCTCCACCCCCATAGTTGTTCCACCCTCTTATGACCTCATGGAATAAACCTGTTGATACTTGAAATAAGCTCCACCCCCATAGTAGTTCCACCCTCTTATGACCTCATAGAATAAACCAGTTCATCTATTGTTCTGTAACGCAAGCAAAAGCGTCCAAGGTTAACCGGATTAAACTGAAGCTTTCTACATATCAATTATTGTGCGCTGCTGGTGACAGAAAACACATTCGCAGGTCAAGAAAACTCGATCATTTGAGACGATTCTTACAAACGATTCTAATCATTTAGGGAAAAGGCAATTATTTAGTCAAAAAGTGACACTTTGAAATATACATTAAATACACTTCATTTGACAGAAGTGTGATGCGAGTTCCATCAAGTGAAAGAGAAAACAAGTATAGTTATAAAAATGAACTTACCACACGCAGTCAAAAATGACAGACCGAGAAAAACTGAGATGATGTCCATGTTCAGACTTTTGTATAAGAACCCTGAAGGCTGACCTCTGGTTGGTGTGTAAATGGCTATTTTAATGAGATGTGCTGAAGAGGTGTTCTATGTACCAGAAAAAATCTTCAGCTCAACTCGACGAGACAGATCACACGCAGCTGCTGTTTCAGTTCCTGATAAGTGTTATGTACAGAGAGAACAAAAAATGTGGTGTGTGCAGGCGTGGCGATCTGTTGCTGCCCTTGGCAAGTACACCATGTCACCAGATACCACCTATCAGGAGGAAGGCTTTGAACCACAAAAACAAAGGCACTTTCATGGGTTGCATGCAAAGGTTCGGGTTTGCACACTCACTGTCAACAAAATGCAAGCTGGTTTTGACTTGAATGATTTTGCATTATAAAATAAAATATATTAATTAAACAAAATAAATATGACATCTTGTATATATCAGGGGTAGCAGCTTCGCCTACATTCACTAAGATCCTTCAAAAGATTATTCATCTTTTCCTCTGTGCTTGCCGTGAGAAAAGTAAATGAAACTGTCAGGGTACGGGGTGAGACATGAACAGAGGACCCAGCCTGTAAGTCTGAAGACAGCGGGTAAGGGGTTAACATGACATTTAAAAATAACAAGGACAAAACCAAAAACCAACAAGGGGATAACATAACAAAACAGGGAAATATGATAACATGACAAGACAGGACTTAGACTAACTACATTTAAACAAGACTAAAGTTAACATTTGACATGAACTACAAATAACGACTGGACTGGACTGGACTAGACAATACACCATGAACCAGCACAGGACAGAAAACACCAGAGTAACAGGTGCAGGCCATGAAATCATTAACAACAATAATGAGGAAACGAGGGGGCAGGGACAAAGACGAGACCAGAGAGAGCGCATATTAAGTCATACGTTCTGAGGAAGTCGCCAGTTCGTCTTCATTTGGTCACCGTGAAATTACTTTGTGAACACATTATTTGGACGTCTTGGCAACGTTCTATATCTTAGAATATTTTGCTAATGCTTCAGAAACGTCCTAGCCATGTCCTCAAATAACATTGAGAATGAATCCAATGGAGAACGTTGTAGCGACGTGATATCAGATAACCTGGACACTGGTCATTTGATTAACGAATCTGGTTATTTCTATTTAATATGTTACTCTATGGAAAATGTATTATTCCATAAACTAGAGAATGATGAATAAAATTTAATAAAAAATTAATTTGGGATGATGTCACGTATTTGGTATGTTTTTTTTGGTATGCATTTTATACATTTTAATAGGTGACACCTATATCTAATCTTTCCTAAAAACAGTGATACTAAACCGTTATTTATGTGACGACAAGTCTGCCCTCCTAAAGAAAAACAAATGGGTGATGATATCATGATGACTGTCAATACAGAAATGGTCATGAGACTGAAAAGTCTGAAAACAGTTCCTGAAAAACTCCTCAGTTTGATGACTCACAACACAGTTTCATGGGAATTCGTGACATTTTCACGAACTGTAATCTATTAATTTGTGTTCATCTACACCAATTTCCCCCTTTTTTCGTGTCACCCAGAACCACTTTCAATCTACAGTAATGTATTTTAATATGCGGTATCTTTCATATGTATAAATATATATCAAAGCAATCTGATGGGAGTTCATAGTTATTTTACAAGGTGGCTCATTCTATGAATTCCTATTTCCTATGATCTCATTGTAACGTTTTGTAATGATTTGACGTTTCCCTGTGATGTCAGGTTTAGGGCCGGGGTTAGGGCAGCTATTTATCGGCGCTTTTCCACCTCGTGAAACTAGCGTTTGTAGCTAAATTAGCCTTTGCGGCTGTGATTTTAGGGTTTGGGGTGAAGTAAGGTGTCGGTTAGCCACCTCCTATAATATGTACAACTTATTTTGATATCAGGTTATAAATACATATAACTGTACATACACACGCGGTCTGTGTATTGAAAGTAAAGGGGGAAAAAAGGGGAAATTTCGGAAATTTGCATCCATTAACAAAAATCAACAGATTCCCAATTTGGTATATCTGCCACGGACTGTCGAGAGACTGGGTTGTGACTCAAGGCCTGGAGGTTTGGTTGGTTCTGACTGCAGGTGTTAAAACTGTCACTAACATCATGTGAGCAAATTATGGAACACAGGATCCGCTTTTGTACTTGATTAACACTAGAATGCATGAACCACAAATGCATAGGAGAAAATAATAGGTCCTATTCAATTAAATGTACCAATGATAAACAACTATTTTGTTTAAGCTCTTTCCTTAAAATGTATTTAAAATCTAAAAAAGCACTTCCATCATGTAGTGACTATCCATCTTAAATGACGTATGTTTGACGCCTTGGGCGGATCATCTGTTAACCCCTCCCCTTCCACAGTCAGTTCTATTTCAAAATGCAGCGGCTATTTTTCTACGTCCAATCAAATGGGAGAGAAAGACGAAAGCCACATTTTTCTCATTCTCATTTTTCTCATTCGAAATTAATTTTCATTCGGAATTGCGTCAAAATACGGAAGTAAAAACCATCACGGGGACTTAACAAAAAGAAAATGCTTGACTTTTATCCGAGGAATAAGACCTTGTTCTTTGCCTGCGGAAGTACGTTTTGAAGTAAATGTGGTTTTCCAAAGTCGTTTGGAAACTGATATCTGACCTCTGACAACATCGTAAGTTCGTCACTAACACTTGTGCCCTGGGTCCATATGGTCTGTTAATGGATTGTTATCCGTAAAAGATGAATGACATGTGTGTTTTGAATATTTATTGGCTTTATTATATAGTTTGTCACGGTGTCTGCAGAAAAAAAGAGGGTGCAATACATTCTTACAGACATCTTAAGGATGCATATAAATATTTAATTGCACCGGTCCAGTTTATCTTCTGGCATAATCGATTTCCTTCTCATAACTTTATGACATTTGCTGGTCAAAATTCAAACGGCCGATTATTGGAGCCAAAATTAGTATTTTTTACTTTTAACGTCACAGTTTAATTTTGTGAATTTGTAAGTAAACCTATGTTAATAAAATAATCTTTCAATTAGCAAGCTTAATGACCAGCTGAAACTAAATGTAGATTTGTAATGGTACAATTATTCAATACAGTAAGATGGAAATTTGAACAACCTATTGTGACATAAATACACCAGACAAACTTGTTTGACTTGTTACCGTACACTTCAGTTTTGTTATTGGCTGAGTGTTACCACATCTATAAAAACAGTTTTGTTATTTCTTCTGTGAAACTTCTGTTTTCTTTGAAACTCCCAGAATACAATCGTGGGTCTCCTGGATTTTGGTACCCAAATGTTGACAGGTATGGAGAAGAAAGTGACTTGTATGTCAACAGAATTCATACATTTCAGACAAAGTTTGAGTCAAATAATTCAAATTATTTTAAAAACATCTTATTTTGTGATGTTAACGTTAGAGCAGATGATAGTCTTTGGTGTGATCTAATGAAACTGATGAAACAGACAGCCATGTCAATAGAAAAGAGAAGTAACTTTCGTTTCTGCAAATGTGCAAACACTTCCTCTCCCTCCTCTTCTGAGCACTTATAGTAACTGTGCTTTTAAAGCTGAAGTGAACCGCTCAGTCAAGTCAACATGATTATTTTATTAAAGGAGTTTCCACTCCTATCAAAAGTGTTATAGTAAACCAGATTCATGTTACCATTTAAAAGAAAATAGGATGCCTTATTAAAGGCTTTGTAGCAAGGGCGCCTCCATCTTGCAGAACTGCCAACAGTGACATCATGGGGTTGGTTGTGTTAATTACATTTTTTAAGGGAAAGGTCATTCAATTGCAGTGACTAATTTACTTAGTAACTGGTTACACCCAATACTGGTCAACAACAGTGTACCACAGAAAAGCCTTTCATAATCACAGACCAAAGATTCCTGTGGACTGTCTAATGTGCTGAAACAAGATCTGACGGTCTGGTTGGTTTTGATGGCAGATGATAACTACATTATCTGAGAGCTAAAGCATTTTGATGACGGAAGAGAATTGTCTTTTACACTTAAATCACGTTTTGCTGAAAAGATGGAAAACATTAAAAACAACATCTGACATAAGCACTAGCTTTAACTTCTGCTTGTCCTTTAGGACTTCATTGTAAACGCCCAATGTTATGATTGCCTGATATCTTTGCATTGTAAATACTGTTCCTGACCCTAAACCACCAACAACAGCCAGATGACAGACTTAAATGTCAATGAAATATTCATGAAAGTAACAACGCAACAGTTATACACATTAATATAAACAAAATGCATACAATGTATTAAAAAACGTCAAAAACACTCATTTGACTTATAAGGCACTTTGCATTTTTTTAAAACATTTGTGTAGTGTTCAAAAACGGAAACAAGACGTTCTTCTGTGACGGTGTTGATGATGTCATCTGAAGTGGTCACTTGGAGGTGACACTTTAAAATCACAAATCATTTGATTTGACATAAAACATTCACAAATACATTTAAAACTGACGAAACAAGAGTAAGAGTCATGTTTGCTATCATGTTTATCGGCTGATGTGACCCTGACACAGATATATCTGCATCGGCGTATATGCCACAGATTATAAACACTTCTTTTCTTAAAAAGAACACGTTACGCAGATAAAACGCTTGTAAATGGTGTAATTACTAAGTTTGTCCAGCAGAGCACGGGCCATTGTTTGCTACTGGCGACCCACTTGACAACCCTTTCACTTCAGTAAAGCCTCGTTCAGACCACCAGGGAATCTGACGCTGTGTGTCAGCTGTCTCTATGATGTCGTTAGGTGTTTCTAGTGTTGGTTGCTCTAGAAGCAGTTATAACAACAAGCTCTGCAGTAACTGACGGGAGAGGGACTAGACTCGTACACTTCATGTCACCAACGGTCACTGTCGGTCATGTCACTGCCTCTCCAGTGAAATGAACGAAAAAGCTTTGTCACTGGTGGTCTGAACTGGGCTTAAGGAGGTCTCTTGTTCAGGCAGCGGCAGTGGTGATTGTGCCAGTGCTGCATGGGTCCCAAAAAACTGTAGTATACAATAGTATAGTATTCATTATAGTAAACTGCAGTGAAAGTCCTAGATAGTGTAGTATTTTTTTCAAATGTAGTATACTACAGTTTTACAACAGTTTATTTTACTAAAATGGTACTACAAGATTTATCCAAAGCAAATAGGGTTTAAAATGACGTTTGAGTTTCAGTGTGTTTGACCGTAGCTTTACTCATTTTACTCAAACTGTGAAATGCTTGTCAGCGAGTCAGCATCTACAGTAGTTCTACGGACTTTAATGCAGCCAGAAAACAAGTTTCACTAACACTCAATGTATTTATTTGAGCAGTGTGCGCTGTCCAATATTTACCAGTCAAAGAACAACCCGACTGCTGAGTTGTCTTGGAAACAACCCAGAAGTTGGGTTAAAATAACCCTGCATTGGGTGATTTTGAACTCAGTAGTGTGTTCTGTCCAATAATTACCCAGCATTACATTTTCATTTACATTTATTTATTTGGCAGATGCTTTAATCCAAAGCTGTCATGGCGGACAAAGGGAGACTCAAGTGCGGGGCAAAAACAATGGTTTATTGACAGGAAAATAACTCCACCACAGTCTGGTAAATGACACACCACAGATGACCCCCTGCGGGCCACGGGGAAGAATCTGTAGAGAACTGGGTCCGGGGAAGCAACTCGACCCGGAACTCGCTCGGCGAGAGAATCTGTAGGGAACTGGGTCCGGGGAAGAATTCCGACCCGGAGCTCGCCAGGCGAGAGAATCTGTAGTACTTGTAAACCAGGGGGAACCAGGAGCAATGGTGGAGCTTGGTGAAGCAGGAGATCGCAGTCCGGAACGCCAGCAGGATCTGTGGTAAGTGCAGCGGGAGAGGTTACAAGGCAGGGCAGCGGAAAACGGAGAAGAAGGGAAGAAGCTGCTAAGCTAAAGCTAAGGTGTGACAAGGCTAGGGCTAAGACTAAATAACAAGGGCTAAAGCTAAGGCTAAGGCTAAGGCAAAAGCTAAGGCTAAGGCTAAGGCAAGAACGTCTAGAACGTAGACTGTCTAAGCTGGCAAAAACATGCAACGGTCAGACAAGGAACGAGGGAAGACAGAGGGGTTATAAGGGTAATTCTAAGGGGAGGTAATAGAAGACAGGTGAGCGTGATAATTACAAATGAGTCACCGGTGAGGGAAAAGCCCTGACAGGGAAAACACGAGGGCGTGGTAAAGGACGTAGACACCGAGCGCGTGCTAGCCGCTAAACACGGATCGCACGTGCTCGACAAAACAAACATACACCTCCCAAGCCAGACAACACAAAGACGCGAACGGGATCATGACAGTACCCCCCCCCCCCACCAGCGCCCCTAGGCGCTTAGGAGGGGGCTCACCTCGTCTCCGGTGAAAGTCCACGACCAAAGATCGATCCAGCACGTCACGAGAAGGAACCCAAGACCTCTCTTCTGTGCCATAGCCCTTCCAGTCCACTAGATATTGAAATCCCCTGCCGCGGCGGCAGACGTCAAGAAGCTTCCTGACCGTGTAAGCCGGAGCTCCGTCCACGAGGCGCGGTGGAGGGGGGGTGGGTCGAGAACTGGCGGGGTTGAGAGGAGATGTGACCACTGGTTTAACCCTGGATACGTGGAAAACGGGATGAACTCGACCAAGAGAAGGGGAAAGCTTGAGCCGTACGGCCACCGGATTAACCACCTTGGCGATACGGAATGGACCAATGAACCTGGGAGCCAGCTTGCGAGAGGGAACCCGGAGAGGTAGGTCCTTGGTGGAAAGCCATACCCGTTGACCGCACACATAGGTAGGAGGAGAGGACCGGTGACGGTCGGCTGCGGCCTTGGTCCTCAGGGAGGTTCGGGCCAGAACCTCTCTGGCTCTCGTCCAGGTGCGGTGGCAACGTTGGACGAAAGCCAGAGCCGAGGGAACCGCCGCATCAAGTTCCTGGGTGGGAAACAAAGGGGGTGGGTAACCAAGAGAACACTCAAATGGCGACATACCTGAGGAGGAGACGGGGAGGGAGTTGTGGGCATATTCCACCCAGAGAGCTGTTGGCTCCAGGAGCTGGGGTTGTTGGATGTCAGACAGCGGAGTCTCCGTCCGAGATCCTGGTTGGCTCGCTCGCACTGCCCATTGGTCTGAGGGTGAAAGCCTGAAGACAAACTCGCTGAGGCCCCGATTTGTCTACAGAATTCCTTCCAAAAACGGGACGTGAACTGAGGACCCCTATCGGACACGACGTCGACCGGAAAACCATGAATGCGGAAGACGTGGTCCACCATCAGTTGAGACATCTCCCGGGAGGAAGGGAGCTTGGGAAGAGGAATAAAATGGGCCGCCTTGGAGAATCGGTCCACCACCGTGAGGATCACAGTGTTTCCTCTGGAGGGGGGAAGGCCGTAACAAAGTCCAAAGCGATGTGTGACCAGGGGCGGGAGGGAATGGGAAGGGGGCGAAGAAGACCAGCGGGTGGCCGGCGGGACGTCTTGTTCTGAGCGCACACCGGGCAAGCCAACACAAACTGTCTGACATCGGTGGAAACTGACGGCCACCAAAACCGCTGGCGCACTGACGCCACGGTTCCCTGAACTCTTGGATGGCCGACCAACTTGGATGAATGACACCACTGGAGGACTTCAGAACGTGCTGAGGCCGGAACGAACAGTCTATCCGCTGGACACCCCTGGCACTTGTACCCCTCGACCGGCCCTCTCCACTCGTCTCTCGATGTCCCAGGTGAGAGCCCCAATCACCATCTTTCTGGGAAGAATGGCATAGGTAGAGGGCTCCCCCCCAGGGGACTCGAAGAGACGAGAGAGAGCATCCGGTTTGACGTTCTTTGAACCAGGCCGGTACGATAGGGTAAAGTTGAATCTGCCAAAGAAGAGTGCCCAACGGGCCTGACGCGAATTCACCTCTTGGCTGAACGGACATACTCCAAGTTCTTATGGTCCGTCCAGACCAAGAAAGGTTGTGACACCACTGGAGGACTTCAGAACGTGCTGAGGCCGGAACGAACAGTCTATCCGCTGGACACCCCTCTGGCACTTGTACCCCTCGACCGGCCCTCTCCACTCGTCTCTCGATGTCCCAGGTGAGAGCCCCAATCACCATCTTTCTGGGAAGAATGGCATAGGTAGAGGGCTCCCCCCCAGGGGACTCGAAGAGACGAGAGAGAGCATCCGGTTTGACGTTCTTTGAACCAGGCCGGTACGATAGGGTAAAGTTGAATCTGCCAAAGAAGAGCCCAACGGGCCTGACGCGAATTCAACCTCTTGCTGAACGGACATACTGGTCCGTCCACCAAGAAACTCGAATCTCAACCCCCTCGAACAACGGCCTTACTTTCCGCATCCGTTTGAACGGGTCCGTCCAGTTGTGACGACCCCTCCAACCAGTGGCGCCACTCACCCAAAGCAAGACGAACCGCCAGCAGCTCTCTGTTGCCGATATCGTAGTTTCGTTCGGCAGGGCTGAGGCGGTGTGAGTAGAAAGCACAAGGGTGCACCTTCTCATCATGACTGGAACGCTGAGACAAAACTGCGCCTACCCCGACGTCGGAAGCATCAACCTCGACAATAAATTGCCGTTCGGGATCTGGAAAACAGAGCACAGGTGCAGAGACAAATCTGGACTTGAGTTTATCAAGGCTACCTGTGCATGAATATTCCAAGCGAACGGGATCTTGGTGGAGGTCAATGCTGTGAGCGGAGTGGCCACCTGGCCAAATCCTCGGATGAACCGCCTGTAAAAATTGGCGAACCCCAGGAACCGCTGCAAGGCCTTACGAGAGTCAGGGGTGGGCCATTCGGCAACAGCTTTGATCTTGGAACTGTCAGGTTCAATGCCTCGGGGAGAGATTACATGGCCAAGGAACGAAACCGTATCGGAGTGGAAGTCGCACTTCTCCGCCTTGACGAACAGTTGATTCTCAAGAAGACGCTGGAGAACCTCTCTAACGTGTCGGTTATGTTCCTGGAGAGAGGGGGAAAAGATAAGAATATCATCCAGTAAACAAAGACAAAACGATTAATCATGTCTCCCCAACACATCATTAATGAGGCTCTGGAAGACGGCAGGAGCATTGGTCAAGCCAAACGGAGTACCAAATACTCGTAATGTCCAGAGGGTGTATTGAATGCCGTCTTCCACTCGTCCCCCTCGCGGATACGAACAAGATGATAGGCGTTGCGTAGGTCTAGTTTAGTAAAGACCCGGGCTCCCTGTAAAAGTTCGAAGGCAGACGACATTAACGGTAAGGGGTATTTATTCTTGACCGTGATCTCGTTCAAACCTCGATAATCAATACAAGGGCGCAGGGAGCCGTCCTTCTTCTGCACGAAGAAGAAACCCGCACCGGCCGGCGAGGAGGAATGACGAATGAGTCCAGCATTAAGTGACTCGCGGATGTACTTGTCCATAGCCTCTCTTCTGGACTGGAAAGGGAATAAAGGCGACCCTTAGGCGGAGAAGTGCCTGGAAGGAGATCTATGGCGCAGTCGTAAAGACGGTGAGGTGGAAGAGAGGTAGCTCGTGACTTGCTGAAGACGGATCCCAAGTCGTGATATTCCTCCGGGACCCCGGCCAAATCAGCAGTGTCCACCTGAAACACGGGAGACACAGAAACAGGAGAAGGAGCAGGACCAAGACAAGATACATGACAAAAAGGGCTCCACGCAAGAATAGAACTGTTAACCCAATCAATGTGAGGATTATGCTGTGACAACCAAGGATGCCCTAATATGAGAGGGTTATTGGGGGAATCGAGGATGTACAGCTTAATTCTCTCACAATGATTCCCAGAAAGAAAAAGGCTTACGTGAGGGGTAACGTGAGTGATAGTGGTGAAAGGTCCTCCCGCTAGCGTCCAGACCGAGATGGGTCGATGGAGAGGTGAGATGGGAATCCTCCATCTTCGAGCCGTGGAGGCATCGAGGAAATTTCCCTCAGCCCCCGAGTCGATAAGGGCAAGTCCGGAATGCGTGGCTTGTCCGAAAGAAAGGCGGAAAGACATCTGTGTGCGGGAAGTAGGAGAGGGTCTGGAGATAGCGCCCACCCGGACTCTCCGCTCTACGGGTGGGCGTCGGCTTTTAACGGGCATACCGCCACCGTGTGATCCGCTCTCCCGCAATAGTAACACAGGCCACGAAGAACTCGCTCTTGCTTCTGGCTCGGAGTTAGACGTGAACGTCCGAGCTGCATAGGTTCTGCTGGGGGGTTGTGGGAAGGACTGGAAGAGGAAGCGTCCCGGCTGGCATCTCGGTTGGTGTCTCTGTTGTTGTCCCGGTGCCGCCCAGGAGGGAGGTGGAGAACGTCGGCGCCGGCGTGCGTTGACACGACTCTCAATGCGCAGACAGACGTTAATAAGGTCCTCCAGGTCCCGGGGGGGTTCCAACGCGGCTATCTCATCCGCGATGCTAGGACTAAGTCCATCCAGGAAGCGAGAGCGAAGAGCCCCTGTATTCCAATTGCAGGCGGCTGCTAACGTCTTGAAGCGAATCGAGTAGTCCGTGATAGTGCCCCTGCCTTGCATGACCCGAGAGAGCTGTGCTGCGGCCTCGTCACCCTGTGCTGACCTATCGAAAAGGCTGGCCATCTCCTCCCGGAAACTACGAAAAGAACGACAACAGGGGTCCTGAGCTTCCCAGACTGCGACTCCCCACTCACAAGCTCGTCCAGTCAACAAAGTCAAGATGAACGCCACTCTAGTCTCCTCAGTAGAGTATCGGCGTGGTTGAAGGGCAAAAACTAAAGCACACTGCGAGAGGAACGCCCTACAGGCATTGGGATCCCCATCATAGAGGGGAGGGCTGTTGGCGTGAGGTTCCGGTTCGCCATGGTTCCCGCGGGAAAAAGAGGAAGATTCCCCAGCTTGAGCTGCACCAGCGAGATGCTCGTTGACCTGGAGCCTAAATGCCTCTAGTTGACCCCGAAGACTATCTATCTCCTGGGCGGCGGCGGTGAGGCGGGCCGCCTGCTGTCCAAGCATGATGCCCTGTTGCTGGAGGGCGGTCCTGAGAGGATCCGGCCCCGCTGAGTCGTGTTGCTGGTCTGACCGTTCTGTCATGGCGGACAAAGGGAGACTCAAGTGCGGGGCAAAAACAATGGTTTATTGACAGGAAAATAACTCCACCACAGTCTGGTAAATGACACACCACAGATGACCCCCTGCGGGCCACGGGGAAGAATCTGTAGAGAACTGGGTCCGGGGAAGCAACTCGACCCGGAACTCGCTCGGCGAGAGAATCTGTAGGGAACTGGGTCCGGGGAAGAATTCCGACCCGGAGCTCGCCAGGCGAGAGAATCTGTAGTACTTGTAAACCAGGGGGAACCAGGAGCAATGGTGGAGCTTGGTGAAGCAGGAGATCGCAGTCCGGAACGCCAGCAGGATCTGTGGTAAGTGCAGCGGGAGAGGTTACAAGGCAGGGCAGCGGAAAACGGAGAAGAAGGGAAGAAGCTGCTAAGCTAAAGCTAAGGCGTGACAAGGCTAGGGCTAAGACTAAATAACAAGGGCTAAAGCTAAGGCTAAGGCTAAGGCTAAGGCAAGAACGTCTAGAACGTAGACTGTCTAAGCTGGCAAAAACATGCAACGGTCAGACAAGGAACGAGGGAAGACAGAGGGGTTATAAGGGTAATTCTAAGGGGAGGTAATAGAAGACAGGTGAGCGTGATAATTACAAATGAGTCACTGGTGAGGGAAAAGCCCTGACAGGGAAAACACGAGGGCGTGGTAAAGGACGTAGACACCGAGCGCGTGCTAGCCGCTAAACACGGATCGCACGTGCTCGACAAAACAAACATACACCTCCCAAGCCAGACAACACAAAGACGCGAACGGGATCATGACACAAAGCGACTTACAAATAGGAGAGCATATAAAACATTTTGTCAACAGGCTAAACAGTACCGTTAGTTTACAAGGCCACGCTACTAGGCGGATTAAAGCTAGTGTAAGCATGGGAGACAATGAGCAAGAATAGTTTTTTTCAAGACATAACACAGTTATTGGAACAGTTCTGAGCTGTTTTTTGAAAGTTGTGGTGGAAGCTGGCAGTTCATTCCACCACAGGGGAACCAAATGAGTAAGTGTTTTTGCACATGGTTTGGTGACTTGCTGTGATGGAACAACCAGGCGTCGCTCGTTTTCTGACCGAAGATGACGGGAGGGGATGTAGACCTGAAGCACTGAGTTAAGGTAGATTGGCGAATTTGCCCTTATGGTTCAGAAGGCCAGTTTCAGAGATTTAAACTTGAAGCAGGGGTCACTGGCAACCAGTTAAGTGAAATCAGGAGGGGTGTTAGATGGGTTCTTTTAGGCTGATTGAAAACTAGACGTGCAGCTGCATTTTGGATCATTTGAAGGGGCTTGACTTGCATTGGTTAGAAGGCCGGCCAGTAGAGAATTGCAGTAGTCCAGTCTTGATATGACCAGAGCTTGGACTAGCAGCTGAACGGTCTGATTTTCCTGATGTTGTAGAGCTCATACTTGCAAGTTCGAGAGTTTGCTGCGATGTGAATTTCAGCTGGTCATCGAACATCAACCCCAGAGTCCTCGCAGGCTTGGTGGGTGTTGTAGTTGATGATCCGAGCTCAATGGTAAGGTGTTGTTCAATTGATGGGTGGGCCGGTATAACCAGGACTTCTGTCTTGGAGAGGTTGAGGTATGGCTGATGCTCTTTCATCCAAGAAGAGATGTCCAGAAGGCAGGCAGAGACACAGGCAGAGATTGTGGGGTCATTTGGCTGAAAAGAGAAATAAAGCTGCGTATCATCTGCATTCACATGGTATGAGAACCCATGTGCCTTAAAACAAGCATGGGTCAAAAACAACGCAGCACTTTTTAGAATGTAGGTACAGGCCTGCTGGATCTCACTGGTTGCGTCTTGATTTGGGGCCAAGATGGGTCAGTAGTTATCTTCGCCAAGAATGTTCGATTCGGTGCTTCCCTATTTTTATTCTTTAAAAACATAACAGACTGACTCACACAGGCCATTACAACGGATGGTTATTCAAAAAAGCCTTTTCTTGGGTACAAACTATAGTGTATCACGTTGTCATATCTTCAGATCTCCAAACAAATCACATAAAAGGTCACAAAAACATCAATGACATTATTAGTGTAGTGTTGTGTCTATGATTTATTGCAGACTTCGAGGGGACATGGAAAATGAAAATTGAGTTCTGAGCACACCAACAGCCAAGTCAGTAGTAATGCACAGTCAAATAATATCAATAATTGTATTGGCATAAGATTTCCTGTATCTCAGTGGTAAGAGCATTGTGTAAACAACCCAAGGTTGTGGGTTCCATCCCAGAGGATTGCAAATACCTATGTATAAATGTATAGGTCAATGGCATGTAAGTCCCTTTTGATAAAAGCGTCTGCCAAATGCATAAATGTAAATACGAAGGAAACATCTTGCTCATTGTTAGCTGAGACATTTACATGTATGCATTTGGCAGACGCTTTTATCAAAAGGGACTCACATTGCATTATACTTGACATTTCTTTCTGAGTATGTGCAATCCCTGAGCCTAACCCATGACCTTGATGTTGATAGCGCAACGCTCCAACCACTGAGCCACAGGAAAGACGTTAACTGATGTTACAAATATAGTGTTACTGTAAAGCGATACCAATGAATTATTTAGATAAGTCCCTGTGCAGTTTCAGTTTTATTTGCGCACTTGACTGAACGGGTGGGGTTTTTTTCCAACCGTAAAGGTTTCATATGGGAATCAAAATGAGTAACATATAATTACACCAACAAACATGTGGTGTTGACTGTTCATGGGCTCATTTGCTTGTCTATATGCTGTATTAATAACAGATGGACAAACATTTACCCTATGAAGGGTCAAAAGTCCAACATGATTGAGGGCTATGGGCCAAAAATAGTCTGTGAGCCAGTTATACCAAACAGTATTACTGAAATTAAAGTTAAACCCTTATTTATACATTTCTACCATTTGAAAACAGAAATAGAAACTTACTCTGTGATTTGCATTACAAATGCAGTTTTACATTCAGAGTTTTATACAATGTCCACGTCTAAAGCACCTTTAAAACATATAAAACATAGTAACAGCAGTACAATGACCACAGAAACAGTCTTTTATAAAAACAAAACATCATCTGGTGTAACCAACCTCTCACTTTAACTTCTGCCTTACAACCTCTGACGCATCACTTCCTGATTTGCTTATGCTTCAAGCTTTTGATTGGCTGATATGACTGACCCTGAATCAGCTCTTAAACAATAATAACATATAAACACTCCAGAACACCTCTGCAGTAATGTTTAACACTAATGTAATAATAATAATGAATGTTTCTAACAAATGTCACAACATGATGACTTCTGTAGAGCTGATATTATTGACCGCAACACATCTCTAGATCACTCGATTTACCGCGATCACGAACACGTGGATTCATTAAAGTATAAAAGAAAAGAAACACTGGTTTGGATTCAATACTCGTGACTGTCAAACTCTTTCATTCACTCACGTGCATCCTCATACAAACACGCACGAGCTCCAGTTTACTGCCATAAAACACATTAAAATCACTAAAACGGTCTATGACAGCTGTATAACAATCATCCATATAATGCCATTAAAGGAGTAAACTGACGAAAGCCAATCGTCTAAACGAATAAAAGCCAACTGTGCTGCCCATGATGTGCACAATCACGAATGAATGGACACGAGTGTCACTCATAACATGTACATATATGCATCTTACCTCGACTAATTCATATCGCGCGGAAACATGTGATGTGTGTTTTACAATACCTGAGAATGAAAGAATAACGGAGACGTGACGGTAAACTGTGAGGTAAACACTTCTTCTTCTTCTTCTTCTTCATCTTCATCTTCTTCTTCTTCTTCTTTTTCTTCTTCTTCTTCGTGTTGAACAGCATCTGTAGTTTCGCACTCCTCTACTGCCATCGCGTGACTTTACCAAACAGAGCACAACTTGAGCACCTCCACCATATTCCAGAATGTAACAGTTAATCCCCCATAACATCTTACTTTAAGAATAACAAATACATCCCAACTGACAGAACACGTTATAACTCAGAACTCCTTTGAGTTTACAGTGTGTTTATTGTACATCTTACGTATCTAAAAAGACGTATTGTGTGTCAAAACATCCAATGATATTTAACTCTTCATGATGAGTCCTTCAGTGTCAGAACATTACACAACTGTGTGAGAGAGACCTCTAGTGTTCACATGAGGAAACTGCAGGAGACACGAGTTTACTTCTGTCAGTGCAGTATTAGGCCCTTTAATGTATGCTCAATAATTATAATAGAAATTATTTATGTTCTGCCAGTGTGTCTATTACTCATATAATTCAGTCCCTTTAAAAAAATCCCTTCAAAGCACTCAAAGGCTTTTGACATGCAACAATTATTTAAGTGAGAGGATCATGATACGTTCATATAAACTGCCTTAGGACTATACAAAAATCTATACGTTCACATAATAAATGTACATGTATAAGTACGTGATTGAAACAACTCAAAACCTGCAGACTAATCCTCTACATTACATTTATCATGACACTATAGTAGCAGGACTAATATTGTAATATTTGATCACATGTGTTCTGCTAACAGACTCTCAGCCCCACACATGTGTACATCAGTACCATACAAACAACATCAGAGGTTTAGACACATTACTAGAGCTAATACACCTTAATTCTTTGAAGTTTATTGTATAGATATGTGTTTAAAGTAGGTTTGTGTGTCAGTGGTGTGGTGGTGAGTGAGGAAGACAAACTGTGAATCTACATCATAAACAAACCCACACCAGAAAGACTCTAGAGACGCTTCACCTTTCTGTGTTCAATCCTTTCTCTCTGTCCTGTTGATAAAAGCCTTCACAAATGTGTCAGAAAATGTCTCGTCTGATAGTTCTTCTTCATGTCCAGTGGCCCTGGAGTTGTCTGTTCCTGAGGTTCTGTCCCTGGAGTCAGCTCTGCCGGTTGTGTTTGGAGCCTTGTGGTGTGTCTGAGCTGTGTATTGCTCTTCCACTCCAGAGGCCACTGACAAGATAGATGCTCTCGACTCTTCCGTGCCAAGTGGCTCAGTCAAGATGGTCGCTCTGACTTCTCCTGCCACATCCAGGCCTCCTGCTCTGCCGGCTCCACCTCTGCTCCACGGCACTAGCCCTCTTCCCCTACATGGGCATGGCCTTCTGTCCCGCCCCCTGTTCCTACTCCGCACCACCGTCCTCCTGCACCGTTGTGTTTGGGGGGGTCTGGAAGCAACTCTCTTGAGGGGGGGGCTCTGTCACAATCTTGGTTCTGTTTTTTGTTACTGTTGTGTTGAGGTGTGCTTTTATTTCTCTTCCTGTGTTTTGTTCCTGTTTGCCTTGGTTCCTTATTAGTTTACAGTGAATATTTCACAAGCTTTACATCCAATCACATGCATGATGTTAACACCTAAATCAAATAATGCACAGGCAATTCCCACAGTTGTGGGTCTTGACCGGTCTTGAAAAAAATTCCCAGACCACAAAGTCTGAGACCAAGACAAGACTGGGACCAAAGACAGTCGAGACAAAACCAAGACTATCAAAAAAGGGTCTTGAGACCAGTCTTGAGTACTACAACACTAGTTATAAGGTATAAACAAATCTGATCTTGAGTTCCAAATTTGTGTGCACTGAATCTCACCGTTTCAAAAAATATAAGTAATGTTTATTAGGTACACGTGTAATGAAGTAAACAACTTAAATATATGCACTCGATTCATAAACATTGTGTGTGTGCAATCAATCAATGAATAAATCAATAAATCAGAAGAATAGTTTAATAGGTTTAGTACATCAATACCTGCAACATTTACATTTAGGCATTTGGCAGACTCTTTTATCCAAAGCGACTTACATTGCATTATCCTATACATTTATACATAGGTATGTTCAATCCCCTGGGATCAAACCCACAACCTTGCATTGATAACGCAATGCTCTTACCACTGAGCTACAGGAAAGAAGAATATTACAAAAAAAAGTAGGATATGATGATTTCTCAAGGCGTATGTGCACAAAGACACACAGGTGAGCAAGGGTCATCAAAGTTTCACACGTTTGTTGTCACATATAAAAACAAGCGCATTAAATTACATAACATTTACATTACATTACATTTAAATACCCATAAATAACGAACATTATGTTATTAACTGCCTAAACATGTTGATGATCAAGATTTCTAGCTCATTTAATGTTTTTGAGCTGGAGATATTAAATTCAACAGCCTGTCTTGAGGAAAAGTTACACATTGACACCCGTCTACGCCAGATGCGAGTGGCACAATGCGACACATGAGAATGTTCAATGTGAATGCAGTACTCACACTATTTATACTACAAAATGGCGTAGAATAGTGTATAAGTGAGTTATTTGGGACGCACCTCATGTCTTGTTCTTAATGGGTTTTTGTATCAAAATACTATGGAGCTCTTCGTCATGACATTCTACTGCTGTGTGATGGAGACATCTAGTGCTCATCTAATGAAACTGCACAAGATAAGATTTTACTTTTATGTACACACATGTGTTAGATGCTGGTGAAGTGTTTGAATTCAACATGGCAGCGGCGTGACGTTATTCTAAACCACTCCGAAGCAGTATTCAAGATTGCGTTTATGGCTCTGCACTTTGACTTTTTTTAAGACACGGGACAAACTTGCGCTTTCACTTCCTGTCGCGTGCACACACTCTCAAGTGGGTCAGAACACAAGTCGGTGGGGGTATTTGGACAAAGCCTTTAATCCACCATCCCCATTGCTTTGCAGTGCATACACACTTTTTGCTCACCTTGAGATCTGAGATGGCGCGCGTTCAGCAAGCATATAAACCAGCAATAATTGTTCTTTATTTCATATATTTAGTTTCTTAATGACTGTCCTGTGTGGAGGAGGAGCAGCCACTGGCTGCATAAACATGAACCGGCACCCGTGCCCTGACCACACATGGAGGTGGAGCAAGGTATTGTTCAGATGTGGTTTTAGATGGAAACAACACACATGTGCACTCCTGGTGTGGACTAACACTGACTTTGGCCAACGTAGAGAAACTCATTTAGCCTATTACTAGTACTGTTTAAACATACAACTTTTGTCCTCTGACATCTATTGCAAGAATTGTAGAGAAAATGATTTGTGGAATCATTCTACTGAGTTTATGCTCGTGGTGTTTGGACGGTAAGTGATTTTTTGTAAGTGCGTATGTGTTCAACTTTTCACAGTAGATATATAACAGTATAACAGTAGCACAGTAAAGGATTTTCATTGGCTGCTATATTCTCCGATATAATCACTTCTAATACCGACGTGGCTCAGTTTTTATGTTTATTTCAGCTTCTTCAGGTCAGTGTTTTCCAGCCTTCACAGAAAAGTTTGTTTTCATCATCCCTGTCATGTTGTTCAGGTGTGTTTGGTGATCCAGGTGAGGTTAAAGTGTCAGTGATGGAGGGATGTTCTGTTACTCTACACACTGATACTCAACTACACACAGATGATGAGATACTGTGGACGTTTGGTGTTGAGAGTCCAGATGAGATTATAGCTGAAATCAACAGAGAAGCCGATATAACATCATTTAACAAGAAAAGAGAGAATCACTCTAGATGATCAGACTGGATCTCTCACCATCACAAACATCACAACTCAACACACTGGACTTTATCGAGTAACCATCATCAGAAATACTGTTCGAAACAAACACTTCAATGTTACTGTCTATGGTGAGTTGAGAAATATCCTAAACGGTTTTATTTGTCCTAATCATTGTAGTGTTAAAACTAAAATAGTAATAATAACTAGATGTGGTCAATTTTCTGAAGAAACTATGAGTGAACCCTGCTCAACAGGAAGAGACAGATATGCCTTTCAGCAGGGCTAGTCAACTGGGGTTGTTGCTACGGGTTACGGCCGGAAGGGGTGCAAAATCTCGCCATATAATTATAATAAATGACAATAGCTAACCCTTACACCTACCCCAACCCTAAACATAACCTTACTATAATAAAAACATATGAATCAACCGTTTTCAGCGTGACACAATGATGCGGTGTTGAAGTGCGCATGCCCAGTGGAGGTAGCTCAATATCCCTTCAAGTCAAAACCGTAAACTGATGGCACGCCAATCATCTTATTAAGGATTATATAAAACACAATTAAAAAGACAAATCCCTTTTAATTAAATGTCATGAAAAGGCACAAATACCGGGTGCAATATTTGTGTGCATGTTTTAATATATGACCTATAAGTAGCAACGACAAAAGCAAGGTAGTTGAAGAGCCCTGCCGTGAAAGTCTGGCTACACGAGACTGGATGTGCCTTGATGCCTTCTTGCCTGGGAATTCAGTCTCTGAAAGCAGCAGTTTGTAGCTTTCAGACGCAGCCCACATCCTGCTGAATTCTAAAAGTCTGACCCGCAAATTCTTATCACATGACCAAGTGTTATCAATAGTGATGGCACTCAACCATGGATTTTAGAAGGTTGGTATCGTCCCAATGAAATACTAAACGGTTTCTAACCAGAAGTATATCGGTTTCCCAGACAAGCACAAATGATGTCAATTGCACGGCACAATCCATGTGAATAGAAATTAATTTGTACATTTGAATGTAGTTTTCATCTGTTTGTCCGTCAGCACGACTTTAGTCATCATCAGATTAAAGCGTTATCACTCTGCAGGAGAGTTTTGCTCGAGCAGCGTCTGATAGCTCCTCTTTCCTTCCGCTACGTAAGCTAAACTGCGACCGCACAGTGGGTGAAGTGTCCACAGTTCCACACTACATATTATCAGTTGAAAAAGTGCATCATCCGGTTACTTAAAGTGGACTTCTTTTTTGAAGATTTTCAGTGTTAACTCACTACTTTATACGACAAATATGGCGTAGAACAGTGCATAAGTGCGCGATTTGGGACGCACCTTGGTTCACCAAATCGCTTACGCCCTGACGTAATGATGTCACTCGCCATGATGAAACGTCGTGAGGTATCGAGTCCCCCTTCGAATTCGGTCCCCTTTAGGAGTCTTTTGGCTCATTTGGCTGAAAGAACGTCTGTTGTGTACTCTTTTAGCGCCTGATTGCAATTCTTACAAAATGACATTACGATACATGTCACTAGAGCTTTGCTAAAATTCCCATTAACGTCTTTTACATGAAGTGCTTGCTATGCTAGTATGTATATGAGGCTATAGTTAGTGAAATCAAACAAATGTCGTTCTTACTGTTTAAGTTACCTTACGTATCAACTAGCATAGCATTGAACTACGTGGTTAGCTAGCACTTGCGAAAAAAAGCTAGCCCTAGCTCTTACCGAACATTCACCGAATACCGAATGTGAATTATTGTACCAGTGTGGGTTCTAAAGGGACCGAATTCGAGGGGGAATCGATAAACCTGCGTTTTGCCAGACTGCTCCATATACAGTATTTAAGTCCTCAGTTAGCGTGCGTTTGTAGCATTAGCATAGCATCAGTTGTCCACACTGTTCTGTAGCCTCACGGTCAATCACGCATGCTCACTATCATCAGCTCATCGGTTCTCAGTCCGACGTGTGCTAAAGAAACAGCTCTTGGTTCAGTGTACTGGTGATCTGAAAGCTGATGCAACTGGTTCTTGACCTTGAACTGCTCTAGCATTGGCATGAACATAAACGACGCTGCAGATCGATGTACATACAGAAATAAGGCAGTGATAAAGTCATAAACATATTTCCAAATGTATCACACATGTTATTTGATAAATATCTGTGTGTTTCTTGACGTGTCCGAAAGAAACCGCTCTGGGTTGGTTCATTGTGTACTGGTGATCTGAAACCAGCTGCTCGTGCGCATAAGTTCTCTCTTCACCCCACTTCAGTTCAGTACCATTGGACTAACTGAATAATAAAATGGTTTATTTCGAGTCAGAGGGATTGAAAGTGAGTATAGGACACGTGTACACTTGACTTCTTTTTGGAAGCTGCTATTGTCTGTTCTGCATTATCATCCTGTGGAGTAAACCGTGTTTTCAAGAAACGTTCTGAGCGCTTTTTTAAACGCCAGCGCCGGCGTCTTTTTCTGCAGCTCAGAGCGACTTATTAAGTTAAAAAAAAAATCACCCCTACGTCAAGCTCCTTTTCACAGCTAACCAATGACAAGCGAGTAGTGTGTAGTTTCCATAACAACATGCGAGGGAGGTGATTGGTCGAGCAGCATCAAGCTCGAAAAAATAAAATGGCGGCCGAAACCCCGATTGGCATAGTTTAGTATAAATGTAAGTTGTACTTTCAGTTTCAATAACTTTTGATTGCATTTCTATCAAGAAATTAGTATTAGTTTTTAAATATGTGATTAGTTATTGCAAATACACTCTCTGTTTATAATTCAAGTAGACTTCCGTTATGATGCCAATCTGTTTCACTGGGCTGCCTTTTTGCACAGACCTCTGAAGTCATGGCGTTCGGCTGCTATTTTCAGCGGATGAAATGTCATTGATAGTATCCCTCAGTCCAATTTTGTACAATGCAGCTTTAAAATAATTAAATCACAATGCAAATACAGTAAAAGTGATTTTCTGGTTGCTATAGTGCCGTGAGAAAAAATTTCATATTAAAAGTCCAGTGTAACCATAGCATTAGGCACAAAAGTTATAGAGAACCCAGAAAAAGTAGAGAACAATAGTGTTAGTCGTGTCCTTCCAAGCACCACCAATAATTATCGTAATGTGATATAAAGAGAGAACCAAAGGTGTGACATTGTCCTCTGAGCCAATGAGAAGAACTGAGAAATCTTTGGTTTAAGATTTTAACAAAGAAATTTGGTTTGTTATTCATTTGCTTTGATGTTTCACTTAATTTCAGCTCGTCTGCCTGTTCCCGTCATCTCCAGAGTCTCTTCTCAATGTTCAAACTGTTCAGTGTTGTGTTCAGTGGTGAATGCGTCACATGATGTGAGCGTCTCCTGGTACAAAGGAAAGAGTTTATTGTCCAGCATCAGTGTGTCTGATCTCAACATCAGACTCTCTCTACCTCTGGAGGTGGAATATCAGGATACAAACACATACAGATGTGTGGTCAACAATCCCATCACAAACCACACACAACATCTACACATCACTCAGCTCTGTCACACGTGTGAAGGTGAGTTCATTCTGTATTTACACTTTTTCATTATGTCTTGCTAAACGCTTCTTAGAATATGAACACAAAATCTCTTTCATTTATTTCTTCAGTTTGTGTTTGCTGTTGTGGTTTCACTGAAGCTGTGATCCGATTGGTCGTCTCTGTTGTGGTGTGTGTGGCTACTGTTGCTGTTCTGGTTTATGACATCAGATCCAGACGAGAATCATCATCAACCTCAGATGACTCAAATATACTAAAACTGGAATAATCTTTCTGTTTCTTCAAGTATATTTTTGAGTTAGTTTTAAACTATGCTCTTTGTTCAAACTGGATCTTTATGAAATAATAAAAAAATCAGTTGTCTTTTTTGAGTCCTAAAGGTATCAAATCTTGCAGTGATGATTTCAGAAAAACCCTTGGATATGTACAACATTATATTGTGATGTTCTGTAAAACTATGTATACTGTGAAAGCAAATAAACATTTGTTCAGTTCCAATTAGCTGTTTTTTTACTTGTTTGAGTGAACATGTTCCCTCAACAGATCAGTGAGTAACATTGAAACCGTTGCGGCCTAATGTAGCAGTGGACAAACTTCTTTATTCCACTCATACATGCACACGGACCGAAAAAAAAGGGTCTTAAAAGGGCCACAGGTCCCTTTTCCATAATGACATGCCTAATGGACATCAGCAGTGTCACCTGTGCCGAATTTGCTTGTTGTAAAAAGTGTAAACAACAGTATTATTGTATCTCTATTGACCAACACAGTTCATCCTCATACCCACTTGCTTGTGGGGTGCCTCAGGGCTCAATCCTCGCCCCCATTACATTTTCTATATTTATGCTTCTGATGGGTGCTATTTAAGAGAATTACAGAGTGTCTTTTCACGTGAAACGCGGATGATTCTCTGCTTTATTTTCCCTGGCAACATAAAAGCAAGGAATCCTTAGGACCTCTGCTGCATTGTTTGAATGAACTTCAATTATGGTTAAAGCAGAATTTCTTAGTGCTTCATGAAAATAAAACTTGAAGAAAAATCTTGTGCTAAAAATCTTAGTGTTCTTGTCGATCGCAACCTTGGTTTTGAGAAACCAAGTCTCCCTGTTTATTCCATAGTTTCAGTCTCTTGTCAAGTCAAAAGTCAAAAAGTATTTTTTCGATTATTGTTTTATTCATTGTCAATTCTGCTACATGTACAGTACATACATATAGAGGATTGACATTGCGTACTCTCAGACCAATGGTGCATACAAATAACACTACACATAATACAAATATATATAAAAAAATACATATTATTATATATGTAAAATAAAACTTTTACAAGCAGGGATATTTCTAAAGAGAAAAAGAAGGTATGTAATGACAGATGCCGTCTGTAAAGTTCAATCCAGTGAAATATAAAACTCTGCAGATGTGAGGTAGTGAGCTAGTCTACAGTAGATTAGTCAGTTTAAGTGACAAAGGCGTTACCTGCATGTAGATTTCATGCTTTTTCTTCTTATGCTCGGCATAAAACATGTTTAATGAAGCTGCTGTCACGACTCTGTCCACAGGACAAGAAAACTCATGACAAGAAGGACAGAATCAGAACACTCCTCCATCAGAGGTGCTGCTGGAGTCTATACTGGACTCTTCATCTGTCTGAGGAACTTCACCATCTGGTGTTTTTATGAGATCTGCTGAAAAATAAAGTGACATTATATGAAGTCCTATTAGCAGCGATGTCACAATTGTGCAGTAAAGTTTTAGTTTGCTATGTACTGTAAACTGAAGGTAAGACTTGCCTTTATGACACTTTATTTTGTGTACGTAGACACTGATGATGATGATGATGAAGATCACACAGATCACAAGAGAAAATACAACTGGTATTATAATGACCCTTGTGGTAGAAGAGTCTGAAGAGTCTCTAGTGATGACAGGAACAGGCAGACGAGCTGGAAAAGAGAAAACAATATTGTTCATATTCATTTATATTTCATATTTATACAATGTATTGAATCTAATACTCACCACAGACAGTAAGATTGAATTTCTTGTATGATACTTTGTGGTTTCTGCTGATCATCAGTGTATAAAGTCCAGAGTGTTGAGATGTGATGTGTGTGATGATGAGATCTCCAGTCTGATCGTTCATCTTCACTCTTTCTTGGAATCTCGTATCATTAGTTAACTTGATGCTTTTGTCCATTCTAATGAGTTTTGCAAGAACAATTTTTTCGGGTCCAAAGCTCCACAGTGGGCGTATCTGGTCATGTGTGTGTAGTTCGGCGACATCAGTGTGTAGAGTAACAGAATCTCCATCCATCACTGTCACTGACTTCACTTCACCTGCATCACCAAACACACCTGAAACACAAAATCACAGACAGTTTATGGCTACAAAAAACAACCTGTTAATAATAAACAATTATAAACAACACTATTGTCTGTGAATATTTGAAGAGTTTGGTTCCAAAAATGAGATAACTCCGTTTTTTATTATGTTACCATGTTTTTATGGTGTTAGTTAGCAGTATTTTTTTATTAATTTAAAACGGAGATCTCATTTGGAACCAAACTCTTAATTTTTTGTATGTGTCTGGTAGCCTTAAAATGGTCATACTATTGTAAAGCACTATACTATATATAGGCTATAAGTTGAATTTGAATTAAATAGCATGTATTGTCCAAATAAGAGATCCAGTCATTTGAGATTAAATATACAGTAAGTGACTGCCTGCATTTCCTTAGTCCGAAGCCTTCCGAGGAAAGTCCGTTCTGTTGATCTACTCTTACATGAACTGGCGGCAGCGGGTTTGGAAGACGAGCTGTGGCAGGTGAACAGTTTGTCAGCGGCAGTCGGATTACATGAAATGGACCCATCGGCCTGTCACACTTCACGACGTTGAGGACTACGACGCAAAGTTTTTAGTTGAAAACCTGCTGTCGGTCACGACGTTTGTTTCTCCCTGTAGTTCGACAGCGGCCAGGACTTGTTTGTGTTTTACAGTGCTGTCGGTTTCTTCACAATAAATCTCACGAAGAAACATCATGTTTAATGTTTTTTTCTGCGGTAGGAATTAATTTAATTGAGGATTGAATTCACGGCTCTGTTAACTGGACGAGGACAATCGACCATAAAATCAGGTGTTATGTTATGTGTGTTTTTTTAATTAGATTTTTATTCTGTAGGCGTTGAAATTCATCAGAAACTGAAGTTTTAAGTGATTACCATAACGGCCAATAGATGAGTGAAGGTTTACACTTAACGTGAGGTTGATATGAACTGCCCTTTTCACATGTGACCACACATGTTTTTCAGTGATTAAACATTACATTTTATTTGTTACATTTTTATTTAATAAACGTATCAAAATTATGTTAAACTTGATTTGATTGCAGGTAAAAAAATCTTGATGTATAATGTTAACGGAATTCTGCTAGGATAATTTAAATACAACATGTACAATTTGCTTTACGAAAATACATCCGAGTAACATAAAAGTATTGTAGTGAAATCACATAAATGCGTATAGACTCTCTGAACTCTGAACTCTGACGTAGGCCTATCGATTATTTCCCCTGAACTCTCTGTAAATCGCTTCGGATAACGAGCAGTTTTCGTGTAAAGGTTGTTATTCATATATAATAATATTATGAGACCCTGAATGTCAGACTCAGGTTTAAGTCTTACAAGTCACACTTTACATGTTACAGGGGAGCGAAAATAACGTGCCCTGCCATTCATTTCCAGTGTGAGGTAACGACTTCTGTGTCGTGTCTCGCGACACGTCTTTAGTGGCGTTTCTGCGGACCTTTGAGAGGTTAATCTAATAACGTAAAGCTCCGTAAAACTAACTTTAAGAAGCGTAGCATGTTCAATTCTTGTTGTCAAGTAATCCACAGGATAATGTCACTCAACACGGGCCAAAAACAAACGATATTGTGTATCAAGTGTCCAACCATTAACGAAAAAGTTGTTTACCTCCATACTTTTGTAAGCTTTCGTTTGTTTCGTTGTGTACGAGGCTGAATCCAGCTTCTGGTTCGCCTAACTATCCCGTTCCACCTTAACAATCGTGGACAGTTCAAGCTCCTCCCTTTCAGTGCAGCACTATGACGAACATCTTGACACGGCAGAAACACCCATCGTCACTTTTTTCTATTTGTTCGTTAACAGCGGCGTAACTTTTAACTTAACGCATGATATTATAAATTCTCACATCACATATCAGATCTGCTTCCATTTGTTTTTAAACTATGTCATGTTTTCATCAATAGATCGTTAGCTTATTGTGCTTTGTAAGGATGGATGTTGCCGTAAGTTATTAAACGTATTAATTCAATAAAAACTGCTGAAACGATTGTGTTTTCCCCATGTTAAAAATGTGGTGTTTGACACCTGTCGGTGGGTCAAGGATTGAGACGTTTGGGAACCCCCTGCTAATAAGGACAAACATTCAAGTATAAAGGGGAAACAGATGGAAAAATAATATCTTTAAAAAAATCGTATTTTCACTTATTACTACGGGCATTGCCAGATAAATATACAACAACTTTCTAAATTTGGTTTTGAACTCATGAAACTACACATTTGTGACTTTTTCCATTTATTGGAGTTTTCTATCAAGTATCAAAATGTAATCAATCTTGCAATAGACGATAGCAACCACATGTTGAGAACAAAAGGACGAATATAATAGTACTAAAGTGCAATTAAGCGCAACATGTTTGGTACATGTATGACTTGAACAGCCATTTCAAATATTTTCATCATTTTATTAAAAACGAATGCCTTTACAATCTGATATGTGATGAAAAAGTTCAGCAAACAGCAGTGCCGAACCCACGACGACAAGAGGTGGGTAACACTTTACGCCAGTGGTTCTCAAATGGGGTTACGGGTACCCCCAGGGGTACTGCAGGGGGTACGTGAGAGAAACTGACATTTAGGATTAAATAATGAAAGTCAATAAATTAGGATAATAGTAATACAAATATGCATTAAAAAATAAATTTAGATATAATAACGATTTGACTCTCATTTCACTGAATTTTAAGGTAAAATGTTGTTGTCCGGTCAAGGGGTACTTGGCTTGAAAAATCATAAAAAGGGCCAAAAAAGTTTGAGAACCAGTAATCTACGCCTCTGGAGCAGTCGCGTGACGTATGCCTTGCTCACACTTTGTCTAATCCAATCTGAAGCTGATGGGCGGAGTTAGTATAAATAGCCTCTGCTTAGTAAATAGTAAATAGACGCTCCGTATTATTTATTTCTTCCAATAAGTGGTGGGGACATGTCCCACCGTCCCTCCGCTAATACACATGTGTCCAAACGAAAGATAATAACAGTTGGACATATAAAATAGAAGAAAAGGTGTGGAACGTATTAAAGTAATATTCTCTCTCTCTCTCAGATGGAATACCCAGTGTGAATATACAGTGGTAGTACAAGATGGGGTCTTCTGGGGTAATATTTCAACTAAGAAACATCACCTTGTCATGAATGAATAGGGCTTCACAATTACAACAAATTCAACATTATTTATATTATTCCTCTCGATACTGTGACTGCGATTACTAATGTTCATATCATTGATGTTTCAAAGGCCGTATATCCTTTAAATACAAAGCCCGTGACACTAAAAGGGAGGCGCTTAAACGGCCCACCATTTTGTTTTAAGGTGGAACGGATAGCTGGCGAATCGGGAGCTGGATTTGAACAACTTCCAAAGTAACCAGAGCAGAGAAACGTAAACCTCTGAATACTATAATTAATTATTCTCTTAAGTAAGCTGACAAAAATAGCCCAAAATATTGGTTGCTTGATGCAATGATTCTTATTAACAATTAAAAAAAGAAACTTACCCATTACAATCAGAAGGGATAAACAGATAAACGTATGGACGTCCATGGTGCTGACTTCAGAGGAAATGTTTGCTGTTTAAATGAAAATGTTGTGCTGTAAAGGACCATCTGTGATGTGTAGTGTTCAGTACAGCAAAGCAGATCATCAACACAACACACCTCAATGACATCACTGCCTTTATGTGTTCTGTATGCAGGCGTGGCCAAAGCTAAAGTTTCCCCACCCCTCTTCATTCAAACATTCACTGACTTCACCCTCCCTTTCACTTTTTCGCCTGCTCAAGCAGTAAAAATGTGTCCATCATGTACATCAGCAGCATACATTACAGCTTAATAAAAACATTTGCATCTGCTCCCGGGTCTGTGAGGCAACAATGCTCTTTGGATACAGGGCTCACAAAGGAATCGTCCACTTTCAACATACATATTCATGATATTTAATTCCCCCTGCTGTCATCAAAGATGTTTATGTACAGTGGTGTGAAAAACTATTTGCCTCCTTCCGGATTTTTTGTATATTTGTCATGATTCAGATCATAAAATATTCTGTGGACGGATGAGACAAAGGTTGAACTTTTTGGAAGGTTTGCGTCCCGTTCCATCCGGCGTAAAACTAACACAGCATTCATAAAAAGAACCTCATACCAACAGTCAAACATGGAGGTAGTGTGATGGGCTTCAGGACCTGGACGACCGGCCATAACTGATGGAACCATGAATTCTGCGCTAAAGGAGAATGTCCGGCCATGGTTTTGTGACCTCAAGCTTAAACGCTCTTGGGTTCTGCAGCAGGACAATGGCAGTGTCTCTAGACTGACTTTCACAAGGCTGGCCAGGAGTTCTCATCTCTTATCATCTAAAACAAATATATACATTGTAGCATAAGTTATCTTTCCATTTCTCCCTCATTTATTGATTCAAATAATCACCCAAACTAAGACTACACCACTGATGTAGTTACGTATTACGTGAAGTCATGAACGCGCATCGCAGAAGAGAGCAAGAGCATTTGGGTTTATAAAGCATATTCCTTTTTATTTTTAGAAAGTGCCAGATCATTTCACTAGATAAGACCTTTATTCATCGTCTGGTGTGGTTTAAAGCCCTTGAAGCTGAAGACTGAAACTGTAAGTTTTACCTTCAACTATGGAGAATAATCCTGGAATGTTTTCATCAAAAAACATAATATCTTTTTGACTAAAGAAAAACAAACATAAACATCTTGGATGACAACAGGGGTGAGTAAATTATCATGAAAATGTATGTTGAAGTGGACGATTCCTTTAAATCTCTGTTAGCCCTTCGGGCAGGCACTCTTTAGATTTTGGTATTCCAAAATTAACTAAACTAGTCTTGAA
This sequence comes from Triplophysa siluroides, assembly GCA_006030095.1. Lineage (NCBI taxonomy): Eukaryota > Metazoa > Chordata > Actinopteri > Cypriniformes > Nemacheilidae > Triplophysa > Triplophysa siluroides. The sequence goes on from VCII01000346.1 coordinate 62,207, forward strand.
GCCAATTTTTATGTAATAGTTGAGTTGAAACATCAATCAAAAACAAGAAACAACCAAAATAATAATTTTGAGAAGAAAAAGTTGACCATGGTGCTTTTTTTATAAAATAAAAAACACGCTGTTACAAACAGCAGTCAACGACATGACTTCGTCGTCAGCGTCTGCGCAGGAAGGCAGCCCACACAGATTGGCAGCGTAACAGAAGTTTATTTGAATTATAAACAGAGAGCGTCTTTGCGATAACTAATCACATATTTAAAGACTACAATACTAATTTCTCGCTAGAAATGCAATCAGAAGTTAAAACAGAATTTAACTTACATTTATTCAAAACTATGCTCCAACTGCCGTTTCGGCCGCCATTAAATTTTTTCAACCTGAAGCTTTCTCAACCAATCACGTTCCTCGCATGTTGTTATGGAAACGACAGGTCTCTGTCATTGGTTAGTTGGGGAAAAGGAGCTTGACATATGGCGTTTTTTTCAGAAAAGTTGAACTTTTTCAACCTCAAAAGTCGCTCTGAGCTGCAGAAAAAGACGCCGGCGCTGGCGTTTAAAAAAGTGCTCAGGACGTTTTGAGAAAACAGTTAACTCCACAGGATTATAATGTAAAACCGACGCTAGCAGCTTCAAAAAAGAAGTCAAGTGTGAACACGGTCTAAATATGCATTTGGTTCTTACTGAACAAAAATGTTTAGCTCCGTTAGAATCTGAAATTTACCCAAATATTTCCCAAATCACCATGTAAAATACTACATAATACTACTGCTTACCGTAGTAAATTGTTTACATTTCTGTCTGCATCTTGGAGGTTTTTTAAGCCAAAAGGACATCCACCATATTCAATTACAGTTAATCCCACATAACATCTTTCTTTTAAAATAACAAATACATCCCACCTGACAGAACACGTCATAACTCTGAACTCCTTTGAGTTTACAGTGTGTTTATAGCACATCTTACGTATCTAAAAAAGACGTATTGTGTGTCAAAACATCAAATGATATTTAACTCTTCATGACACGAGTCCTTCAGTGTCAGAACATTACACAACTGTGTGAGAGAGACCTCTAGTGTTCACATGAGGAAACTGCAGGAGGCAGGAGACACGAGTTTACTTCTGTCAGTACAGTATTAGGCCCTTTAATGTATGCTCAATAATTATAATAGAAATTATTTATGTTCTGCCAGTGTGTTTATTAATCATAAAATTCAGTCCCTTTAAAAAAAAATACTCCGATCACTCAAAGGTTTTTGACACGCAACAATTATTTAAGTGAGAGGATCATGATACGTTCATATAAACTGCCTTAGGACTATACAAAAATCTATACGTTCACATAATAAATGTACATGTATAAGTGCAGTTTCTTAAAGATTAAGCACATTGATCAATAATCATAATAATTCTTTAAAAGTCATACTTCTCGTTGCAGGGGTGGAGGGGCCGGGGGGATTGTAGCGGATGAGCAGACGCTGACTGAAACACGAACTGACGTGTGTGTTCTGACCACAGATGGAGCAACACTGAACTTTATGTTTTGTTGTGGTTTTCACAGCTCACAACCTGCAGACTAATCCTCTACTTTACATTTATCTTGGCACTATAGTAGCAGGACTAATATTGTAATATTTGATCACATGTATTCAGATTATTGTATTATTTTGAAGAATATTTAATATTTTTGTTATGTTTTCCCAGCCTTCACATATAACTTTATTTAAATATGTGGTATTTAGTTGTTCAGGTGTGTTTGGTGATGAAGTGAAGTCAGTGTCAGTGATGGAGGGACATTGTGTTACTCTACACACTGATACTCAACTACACACACATGATCTGATCGAGTGTTGTGTTCAGTGGTGAATGTGTCACATGATGTGAGCGTCTCCTGGTACAAAGGAAAGAGTTTATTGTCCAGCATCAGTGTGTCTGATCTCAACATCAGACTCTCTCTACCTCTGGAGGTGGAATATCAGGATACAAACACATACAGATGTGTGGTCAACAATCCCATCACAAACCACACACAACATCTACACATCACTCAACTCTGTCACACATCTGCAGGTGAGTTCATTCTGTATTTACACTTTTTGATTTTGTTTTGCTAAATGCTTCTTAGAATATGAACACAAACATCTCTTTTATTTTTTCAGTTTGTGTCCGCTGTTGTGGTCGTACTGAAGCTGTGATCCGATTGGTCATCTCTGCTCTAGTGGGCGTGGCTACTGTTACTGTTCTGGTTTATGACATCAGATCCAGACGAGAATCACCATCAACCTCAGATGACTCAAATATACTAAAACAGGAATAATCTTGTGCTTTCTTCAAAAATTTGTTTTAGTTAGTTTCAAACTTTTCTCTTTGTTTAAACTTGATCTAGTCTTACATTTACATTTAGGCATTTGGCAGATGCTTTTATCCAAAGCGACTTACATTGCATTATCCTATACATTTTACATAGGTATTTGCAATCCCCTGGGATCGAACCCACAATGCTCTTACCACTGAGCTACAGGAAAGCTAGTCTTAAGGAAACTATCAAAAACTCTGTTGTCCAAAAGGTATAAACTCTTGCAGTGATGATTTCAGAGAAACTCTTGGACATGTACAACATTATATCGTGATGTTCTGTAAAGCGGAGTTGTAAAAATGTAAACTGTGAAAGCAAATAAACGTTTGTTCAGTTCCAATTAGCAGATTTTCACTTGTGTGAACATGTTGTACAGTCTTGATATCTCTCTGTAAATATGTTTTTTAGTATGTAAATGTAACAGGGCCTTACAGATCAGCGTGTAACAGTAAAACTGCTGCGGATGTGGCGTGGACAAACTTCTTTGTTCCACTCATCTATGCACACGGACTGAAAAAAACAGTGACATCATCAGCGCTGATGTTTTAAAAGGGCCACAGGTCTCTGTTCCCTAATGACATGCCTAATGGACATCAGCAGTGTCACGTGTGCCAAATGTGCTTGTTGTAAAAAGTGTTATTAGCAGTTTTTTGTGTCTCTATTGACCAATAGTTTATCCACATACCCACTCACTAATGGGATGTCTCAGGGCTCAATCCTCGGCCCGTTTTATTTTCTATATGTATGCTTCTGATGGGTGCTATTTTAGAGAAATACGGAGTGTCTTTTCTCGGTGCTTGGGCCCTAATAATTAAACCCAGTAAAAAAGTGTGAAGCTGATATTTTATTTATTTAAAGGACAATTCTGCCATATGTAAAGTACATACATATAGAGGATTAAAATTGCGTTACCCTCAGACCAATGGTGCATACAAATAACACTACACAGAATAAAAATAAATATATAAAAAAATACAAATAAACGCAGATTATTATATATGTAAAATAAAACTTTTACAAGCAGGGATATTTCAAAAGAGAAAAAAGGTATGTAATGACATATGAAATGTAAAACAGTGCAGATGTGCGGTAGTCCAAAGAGCTAGTCGACAGTAGATTAGTCTGTTTAAGTGACAAAGGTGTCATCTGCATGTAGCAGTTCTTATGCTCGGCATAAACATGTTTAATGATGTTGCTGTCATGACTCAGTCCACAGGACAAGAAAACTCATGACAAGAAGGACAGAATCAGAACACTCGTCCATCAGAGGTGCTGCTGGAGTCTATACTGGACTCTTCATCTGTCTGATGAACTTCACCATCTGGTGTTTTTATGAGATCTGCTGAAAAATAAAGTGACATTATATGAAGTCCTATTAGCAGCGATGTCACAATTGTGAGTTAAAGTTTTAGTTTGCTATGTACTGTAAACTGAAGGTAAGACTTGCCTTTATAGTGCTTTCTTTTGTGCTTGTGCACACTGATGATGATGAAGATGATGAAAAAGATCACACAGATCACAAGAGCAAAAATACAACTGGTATTATATTGACCCTTGTGGTAGGAGGGTCTGAAGAGACTGTAGTGATGACAGGAAAAGGCAGACGAGCTGAAAAAAAGTGTTTTCAATGTACAGTATAAATAGAAAGTATGCATTATGTGTCTTATAGTGTAAGTAACATGTGATTTTTAAGGTCCTTCTTTGGTTTATGGAGTGTCCAATAACAAGTTTATGTACATAGAACGTGCAAAAACACTATTATATCGTAATAATAGGCAGTTATTCGGACCTTACTTCTTTACTGACTCTCAAATGATTCGTAATCCCCTCCTATCCGCTAGCCTAGTATCGTGTGATTGGTCAGATGGTGTAATAAGATGTGATTGGTCAAACGTGTTCAGCATTTGCCGTAAACAGAACGCCTATCATAATTACGAGAGCGTTAAAATAGCGTTAAATACATTAGCTAAACACAGACATAAGGTACACAAATATTTCTTGAAGTCACACTTACAGGCTGGTAACACACTTCGGTGGAGCTAACAGGTCCAAATAAAGTTGGTATGTCCCTCTCTTTTAATATTGAAGCAATCTTTGGTGAAATGACGCGCGCGCAGTAAAACCCTTGGGTTATACTCCTTTGGTGTCATTCGAAAATTAATTGTAACCATTGTTTCCTCAGAAGCTCTACCTTTGGTAGTTTAAGAAAGACGCACTTAGTTTCACAATGTAGAACACAGGTTTTAGACGGCACACGCATCACAAACGAGCGACAGTGTTTGGGGTATAGTGTGAAGTCATCTCAGCAGTCCCAGGAAAACGTTTGCGGGACTATGTCTAGTGACGTAGATACGCGGCGGTTAGAGACTCGGACTAGTTCACGTCTCGTTTGCGTGATTCAGAGTCGGCTCACTGTTTTACAAGCCTTTGTTATTTATTCACTTACAACTTGGCAGACTAATAACTTTCAAACACGGAAACATAACACACTGCAAGAAATGTAATTTTCCTGATCTTATGCTACTTACTCTTTAAAACACAAAGATCAAACTCACCTGAACTTGGATGACAGAGTTGAGTGATGTGTAGATGTTGTGTGAGGTTTGTGATGGGATTGTTGACCACACATCTGTATGTGTTTGTATCCTGATATTCCACCTCCAGAGGTAGAGAGAGTCTGATGTTGAGATCAGACACACTGATGCTGGACAATAAACTCTTTCCTTTGTACCAGGAGACGCTCACATCATGTGACACATTCACCACTGAACACAACACACAACAACATGATGATGAAGATGATGAAGAACATGGAGAAGAGACTCTGGAGATGACGGGAACAGACAGACCAGCTGAAAATAAAAAAACAATATTTACATCATACATATTTATATTTGTTCATATTTATACAATATATTGAATCTAATACTCACCATAGACAGTAAGACTGAATCTCTTGTATGAGACTTTCATGTTTCTGCGGATCATAAGTGTGTAAAGTCCAGAGTGTTGAGATGTGATGTGTGTGATGGTGAGATCTCCAGTCTGATTGTTCATCTTCACTCTGTCTTGGAATATCGCATCATTAGATAACTTGATGCTTTTGTCTTTTCCATAGATTTTTGCAAGAACAATGTCTTCGGGTCCAAAGCTCCACAATAGGCGTATCTTATCCTCTCCATGTAGTTGAGTATCAGTGTGTAGAGTAACAGAATGTCCCTCCATCACTGACACTGACTTCACTTCATCACCAAACACACCTAAAACACAAAATCACAGACCGTTTATGGCTACAAAAAACAACATGTTAATAATTACCAATCATCCACAATACTATTTTCTGTAAATATTTGAAGAGTTTGGTTCCAAAAATGCGATTACTCCGTATGTTATCATGTTCTAATTGTTTTTTATTGTGTCAGTTAGCACAAAAATTTGTTATTATGGCTCAAATCAAAACAAACAAACTGAAGTTTGATTGATATTAATTTACAAACAGAGTTCTCTCATTTTGGAACCAAACTCTTTATTTTTTGAATGCGTCTAGTAGCCTTAAAATTGTCATACTTTTGTAAAGCACAGATCCAGTCATTTAAGATTAAATATACAGTAGGTCAATGCAGAAGTCAATGTTGTATCAAATGTTCCCACTAGAGGGCGATGGAAGATAAACATTTAAATCTTGCTTTATATTACACACAAAAACGATTATTGTGTATAAAAGTATAAAATAATCTTACATTGTTCCATCTTTCTTAAATAACATAAGTGTAATTGATCCAAGCAGCCTGAATAAAAGACTTAGCTACTTGCTACTGTGAGATTTATTGTGAATTTGTGAGTTATGAGTTGAACTTGTGTGGTGCGCATGCGCAAGGCGCGGTGTAGTTCATGTTGATAGACTCTTGTGGAGAGACCTCGACTAATAAAGTAAACAAAAGCATTGCCGGTCGTGACTAACTGAATTTTCTTTGATCGAACCCTTCAGAGAATAGTGCCCTTCAGTTTATTGTTAGCTTACATTCATTGGGGGCAGCGGTTTGGAAGACGTGTTGTGGCACGTGAACAGCTTTTCATCATCAGGACAAAGAGTCGAAGTTTTAAGTTGAATACCTGTTAGGTCACGACGTATGTTCTGTAGTTCAACAGCGGCCAGAACTTTTGTTTGTGTTTTACAGTGGTGTCGGTTTCTTCACAATAAACCACACACTACCTTAAAATGCAAATGCAGATGTTTCACAGCATGCTTTGCTCTTTTAACTGGAACAATAGATCATAAAATCAGGTGTTATGTGTGTTTTTTAACACGTTGTTTATTCTGTAGGCGTTGAAATTAAGAAGAAAAGTTCAGAAAATTCAGAAAGTTTTCAGTGATTACCATTACGGCCATGAGTGAAGGTTACTTAACACTTAACGTCAGGTGGATATGAACTGGCTTTAACATGTAGACCTACTGTATGTGGTTTACAGTGATTAAACATTACATTTTATTTGTTAAATTTTAATTTAATAAACGTATCAAAATGATGTTAAATTTGATTTGATTGCAGGTTAAAAAAAAATCGAATCATGTACGTAAAAATAAAAGGATAATGTATAACGGAATTGTGCAAGGTTAATTTAAATACAATACGTACAATTTGCTTTATGAAAATACATCTGAGAAACATAAATGTATTGTAATGAAAGCACATAAATGCGTAGGACTCTTATTATTTGTCTGGCTCTTATTGAAAGTAGTACTTTTGTATTAGCACCTATAGTATTATTGCTCCTGTATGACGTAGGCCTATAACTTATTACTCCCTGAACTCTCTGTAAGTGTCATGAAGTATCAACGTTAACAAATGACTATTAGTCTATAATAATAGCTACACTTCACAAAACTTCTCTTATTTAGCCAAACATATAGCCTATTATTTAACGCAAGCTAAGTCCTAAACACTTACGATGAAATTCATTTGGACAAAAGTGAAATAATAGCCTACATAGTTTAACCTATGACATAGTTTAACATTAAGTCGCTGGTTTTTGGATGAACATTTTATACGGTTGACTTCACTGATTTATCTTGTCATGTTAGCAAAACAATTAATAATAGGCCTATAGCTACACTTACTACTTTAAATAAATCACACATAGGCCTATTTTTTAACCAGCTAAAAGTAAATGCAAAGCCTTCATATACGCAGTCTTTAAAATCAAACAACGCAAACATTTTTTACTCACCCGGGAAAACAAACAAACGATAATTATTGTGAATCACCTTGGTACCGAGGTCGCTGACCCAGCCATTAACCAAAGAAGTTGTATGCCTCCATACTTTTGTGAACTTTTATTTGTTTTTTTGTGTACGAGGCTGAATCCAGCTTCCGGTTCGCCAGCTCCTTATTCGCCGAACTATCCGTTCCACCTTAAAAATTGTGGACAGTTTAAGCGCCTCCCTTTCAGTCGCTGGCTTAATTAAGTTTCAAATTGCATTGAAAAAAATCTTAGTATGAATAATCATCAATTTCTTAACGCAATGAACATTTTAATCATTTATTTTGTGATATTATAACACATATCTCAGCTGGGTATTTTGGACACATTCAGCTTTATTTCTCCCCTTATCATTATTCACAGTATAAATTAAAATCAAATTAAATCAAAGCCAATTATTATTTAGATTATATCGATAGATAGGCTTTCCTGTAGCTCAGTGGTAAGAGCATTGCGGTTGTGGGTTCGATCCCAAGGGATTGCAAATACTTATGTAAAATGTATAGGATAAAGCAATGTAAGTCGCTTTGGATAAAAGCGTCTGCCAAATGCGTGAATGTAAAATGAAAATGATAGATATATTAGCCTATAAAGATCAATACTAATAAAAAATGACTCAATTTAAAGTTGACTAATATTAGCAGCATTTTTTAATAAAAAAATGACACAAAACCGTCTTTGAGAATACTACTGACCTCAGATCGAAACACGGCAAGTTAAGTAGACCTAATGTCATACATCAATGAATCTTAAAGAGGAGTATGGAGGAAACACAACGTGTGAGGGAAACCCTGACGTTTTCTCCTACGTAAATACGCGCATGCGCAGAACGGATCGTGCAGGCATCCCTGAGCGTGTACCGACAAGGAGCTTGTAAATCGGGAGCTGGATTCAACCTCGAGGAGAAATCGCTTCTCTTCTCTTGGTCTCTTCCAACATATGTCGTGACTTTTTGTTTATAGCTGTCTTTCCCAACTATATTCTCTATCTATGTAGTTTTTAATCGAAGCCTGTATTTTTTCCCACAGCATGAGACACAACCAGCCACGCATACGGAGAGAAAGTATGACAAACTCATCGCCTTACACTTTATTAGATGATAAACAACATTTTTTCGTGTTTTGTTGTCTTTTAAACATTTGGTTTTAAAAGTGTTTAACTTCCATAGGAACCAGAGCAGAGAGACAGAGTACAGAACCGACAGTGATAAAATGGTTTTAAACGTCTGAATATAATAATGAATTATTCTTTTAAGTAAAATAGCACAAAACACTGAATATTGGTTGCTTGGTGTAAAGTTGTAAAGATTATTATTAACTATTAAAAAAAGAAAAACAGAACTTACCCATTACAATCAGAAGGGATAAACAGAGATACGTGTGGACGTCCATGGTGTTGACTTCAGATGAGTTGATGTGACAATGTTTCCTGTGTAAATGATCATCTGTGATGTGTAGTGTTACGGTACAGCAAAGCAGATCATCAATTTCAGCACAACACACCTCAATGACATCACTCGAGGCTGCTTCTGCCTTTATGTGCTCCATGCAGGCGTGGCCAAAGCTAGCCCCACCCCCCTTTCAGTAAAAAGCAGTAAAAAAATGAAACATGTACATCAGCAGCATACATTACAGCTAAATAAAACATATGCATCTGCTCCCAAATCTGTGAGGCAACAATACTCAAGGATACAGGGCTCGCAAATCTCTGGTGGCTCTTTGGGTAGGGACTCTTTAGATTTTGGTAGTCCAAAATGGATTAAACTAGTATTGAAGCCAATTTTTATGTAAAAGTTGAGTTGAGACATCAATCAAAAACAAGAAAAACGTCACCATCATCAAGCCTCCGGCATCTCTTTCAAACTTTATTAAAAATATGTTCCCTCGTGATTAATTACTCCGTGAATTAATCCGCATCTACGTTTTAAGAGATTTGTGCCCACGTTGCATTATTTGTGAACTTTATACGTGCAACGACATCTAGCGTCCCCGACAAAGGAAGTAGTTGCTTTTAGCCACTTGTATGCAACCGCCATTTTTAAGACACAATGAGGCTTAAAAAAATCACAGAGAGATTAGAATTGGTGATATATGGCACAGAATACCACAGACCTTACATCGGTCCATTGACCAAAAACCCATTCAGACAACCAATAGACTTTGGAGCGATGGAACCGGAAGTCCTAAAATGCTAACTTGCTTCCGGGGTTTGCATACAAAAATACGTCCTCTCTGAGCCTCACTATGGTTTTGACCAGAAGGGATACAGCTGCCTCCACTAGGCATGCGCACGTCAATACTTCCTCTGTCAATTGAGGAAGTTCAACCTACTACAGGAGGAGCTACTGACCCATCTGGAATCTATTCTGTGCACTTCAATAACTGTTGGGTATGGCTCGGCCACCAAATCAGGCCTACGAAGACTACAACGGACAGTTGGTGGTGCTGAGAAGATTATTGGTGCCCCTCTGCCCACACTTCAGGACCTGTACGATTCCAGAGTGATATATAAGGCAAGAAAAGTCATCATTGACTCCACACCCCCTGCACACAAACGTTTTGAACTCTATCCCTCTGGCCGGCGCTTTAGAGCAACAAAAAACAGGACTTGCAGACACAGAAGCAGCTTCTTCCCAAAGACAATCTCCCTCCTCAACAGATAACTGCTCCTTAAGAGCAATATTCCACTTTCACTACTCCTATAGTGTGCACTATAGTGCCTTATTATATCTACATTTTATTTATACATGTATATAACACTACCTCTACTTAAAACATTATCCATTTGCACAAATGTACATACAATCTGTTAATATGTATATTCTATTATTTACAATCTGTTAATATGTATATTCTACTATATGTACAATGTCTCTTATATATGTTATTCTCCCCAATTTTCTGTACAATAGTCTTTATTTTATAAATGCATATTTTAGAATCTTTTAGACTGTAAATCATATTGTATTGTCTGGGACAGTGGACAGTGGACAGTAGACAGCTGGGAGGATACCCAGTCTGGGTTAGATGGCCAGGGCTCATCCCTGTTGTTAATGTACATGTGTGTGTGTGTGTGTGTGTGTGTGTGTACAGAAAAGTGTTTATGACATATGCACAGACTTTTACTATGGACTACCATCATCAGGTAAACGTAACATTGGAACTGTTACTCATGGAAACACTACCAAGAACGCGACTGTAAAATGTGAAAACAAGTGTTCCCAAAATCCATTATAAGGAAACTGTCATGAACGGTGAACCCAGGTGCAGAAAACAAGGGGGTTAAATGGAACAAAAAACTCTTTATTCAATAATACAAACAAAAAACCAGGGGGTAAAACAACAAAACAGGGGAATATTTACAATTATATTTGATCTGATTCTGCTCCATAACAGTTCTACATTAGCGAATAAATCTGGATGAAATGTAATTGTAAATCCAGTGTTTGACAACAGAACGAAACCTAATCTGCGCGTTGAGTCTGCGTGAGACTTCGCATAACTGTAAGCAGTGTTTACCGCAAGTTTTTTTTATTATCAATACATGTTTAATGACAATTAAAACACTAAAGCAAATAATAAAAATGATCTAATGACCGATATGGCAAAACAAATCCTTTATTAGAATTGGAGAGGTTGGACACCGGTCTACATAAACTCACTCTGATCAAGTCCGTCATGGCGAGCTCCTTCCTGTCAGGCCACGAGCGACGTGTTGGAGACCCCTGGGTTAGAGAGTACGGGCTCGGAGGGTTGTTTACACAAACAAGTGTTCATTGTATAGTTGGGTAGATGGTTGACATCATCTGCTTTGTGTGTGTGTGTGTGTGTGTGTGTGTGTGTGTGTGGTCTACAATAAATGAAAATGGTATACAAGTAGATTCAATTATCAAACACAACAATCTCTGTACATGGTAACAAATGTTCTCTTACAGACACAAATAGATAACAAACAATTCACCATAATGTGACAATCTACACATAACTCAGTCAAGGTGATAAATCAGATCAACAAGAGTAAGAGATATCTGTCTACCAGCTAAACATTTCTCCATATAGACACAAACAGTCACAGTAGCGCATGTTTTTAAAGTTTAGCATGTTAGCTTGTTAGCATCTTAACAACAAACAAACTTGTGCACATCCTCCATAACAAAAGTTTTAACATGGATATATTGATGTGATGATCAGATATATAACTTACATTAACGCACAGATTGGGTTGATGTTGTGTGTAGTCTACAATGTCTCCCTCACACAGTCTCGTGGTGGCACAGGTGCTCCATTTACTCACATGCGCCATCTAGTGACCAACATCTGGATAAAAGGGTTTAACTTTCCTACAGTTCGCAATGAAAAATACTACACAAGTTACTAGTTACTTTGTATCTGATTATATACCATTCATAAAATTAATATTAACGCCAATATTTTGATATTAAATTTGAACAGATATTTTTAATTATTATTATTATTATCATAAGCAGATATCTTTGCAAAAGAGACAGAGACTAAAGAACAGACGAGCACAGAAGACACAAACATTTCTATAAATTTCAAGTCCTTATGTCAATGTAGCCTACTGTCACCCAGTCTGTGTTATGTTATTTTGGGCTTTTATATGATTTCCTGTTGTGCGCCATGTTTGTAGTCATTTGTAGTCTTTCTTGTTAAGTAGTTTCCCCAGGTGTCTGTTGTGTCTGTTGTTATCCCAGTGTTTTTAAACCCCAGTGTTTCCTGTGTTTGGTGTCGGTCTTTGTTTTGTGTAATGCTGCTTTGAGCTCCTGCTTTGTGGATCACCTCACCTCAGTTTTGTCTTCATTTTTAATAAACACTGCATTCGGATCTGCTTCTCTGCTTGGATCCTTCGTTACACCTACACAACTACAGCTTACATAGAATAGACCATTTCAAACTAAAGTGAACCTGCAGAGTTTTGCGTTTACAATGCATTTAACTAAACTAAAGCATTTCTTAAGTTGATATATAAGCATTTCTTATATGAAATACAAACTGATTTTAGACAAAACTCATGTTGTGTCACATGTGTGTGTTGTGAAAAGCTCTTAAGTTACTTGTGAACTTGCAGTAAACAGTGAACCACACGCGCGTGTGGTTTTCGTCCTTCTGTTTTTCGAATGTATATTCATGCAAGCCCACATCTCTGTCTAAAAGGTCACGTGGATGTTACTATATGGCGGGTAGTCATCATTGCTGGTAAACAATAAGACACATTTGCAGTTTTGGTTTGATAGATATAGATTCATATCCACTTCATCAAACGCTCTTTACGTTCTGCGTGTTCTTACTTTCCCGCTTCGAGGAGTGAGTCACCCGCCGCTTCAGAGGATTCAGATCATGCGGCGAACTGAACAAATCATTTGAACTGATTCATGAAGCTATTCATACGGTTTTGCCCATTGTTCAATTAATGCTTTCAAAAGAATCGACTCAAAGGAATCAATCCCTCGGGAATGCCCGTAAAAAGAGACGACAACCTTGAAATAAACGACGCATTTTATTATCCATATTTTACAGTGAAGGTAGAAATATACTCACGTACACACTTTTAATTTCACTTTAAAAGTACATATTTTACTAAATGTTACTCAAGTAAATGTAATGAAGTAAAGCTGCACGCTGCCGCCTCTGCTCAACAAGGATATAAAAGGAATAGATGGATGAAAAGATGCATGATATAATCTGATATACTATTATTCTTAAAGCATCTACCATCTTTTGAAGTTTTGTTTCCTTCTTTGTCTTTTGTTTGCCTACCGGAAGCCCAATGACATTCATTCTTGCCATAACGTTCTAATAAAAGTCAACAGGGATTCATACACTTTTAAATTAAAAACGTACAAATACTTGACTTGTTAGACGTATTAAATCATTTAGAATAACACAAAACAAGCATTGATATAGTTGTGTGGTTAAATCAATGTTTCATTGTTGTAATGACATTGAAGTCAAGAAGATAAAGATCCACTAACACAGAATAAATGTGCCACAGGTCTCAGATCAGTGAGTCAAAGTGAAACTGCTGTGGTCTCATATCTCATGTGGTCTCATCTGTTTAATGGACACACAACATGTCTACTAATGTGCTTGCGGTCAGTTTGTGTGTGTTTTGTTTTCTGGTGAACAGTTGCTTATTTTCCACTGATATCTTTATGCACTTTACTCCAAACTCATTTACTGACACACAGGTCAGAGGTCAAACCCATCAGAGATGACCGGCGTAAAGACAATAGCAGATTTCAAGTCATGAAAGCCGTTTATTTGTAAGAACCATAAACGTCCACAGTGTCAAATGTTTGTTAAAGTATATTAATGAAATAGAATCATTTGAGTGATTCAAGGTCAGTGCTGGTCAAGAGACAGACAATTCAGTTCATCTATTCTTGCTATCAAGTCAATTTATTTAAAAGCTCTTAACACTCACAACATCGTCTTGTTTGTGTATTTTTATACCGAACACTCAACATTAGTTTGTGTGTGTTAAAGTCTCTTCCTCTGTTTCAGATCAGGCGCGTGCTTATGTGTGTGTGTGTTCATGTGTGTGTGTTCGTGTGTGTGTGTGTGTGTGTTCATGCGAGCGGCTGTATTAAGGGGAAGATAAACACATGTACTGATGTTTCCTGTCACATCACAAGTGTTTCTGACACACACACTGCAGCAGAATATGATTTGTGTGATAGTTTTACTGTGTTTGTGTCTGTGGCGTCTGAACGGTGAGTCAATTCTTTATGTTTTTATGCTTTTACTTCTTGCGATCGATGCCTGAACTTACAGGATTCGCATTAGCCACTATCACGTATATACCTAAAAACTACACAAGTGGTTCACCTTAATATTTTGTAGTTTATTTCAGCTTCTTCACATGACAAGTTGTACTATAATTATCATTGTTTGTGTTGTTCAGGTGTGTTTGGTGATGAAGTGAAGTCAGTGTCAGTGATGGAGGGACATTCTGTTACTCTACACACTGATACTCAACTACACACACATGATGTGATCGAGTGGATGTTTGGTGTTCAGAGTCCAGATCAGATTATAGCTGAAATCAACAGAGAAGCAAATATAACATCATCTATCAGTGAGAGATTGAAGAATCACTTACAGATAGATGATCAGACTGGATCTCTCACCATCACAAACATCACAACTCAACACACTGGACTTTATACACTAGGGATCACCAGACAAACTTCTGTCCTCATCAAACACTTCAATCTGACCGTCTATGGTGAGATGAATTATATCCTAACGATTATAGTATTAATTATGCAATGAATAAAAACGTAGAGGTTATGATATTTAAAAAGGCATTTGGTGTGTTGTTTATTTAATTTAATTCAAATGTTTTTCAGCTTCTCTGCCAATTCCTGTCATTACTAGCAACGTATCTCACTGTTCAAGCTCAAAGTGTTCAGTGTTGTGTTCAGTGCTGAATGTGTCACATGATGTGAGCGTCTCCTGGTACAAAGGAAAGAGTTTATTGTCCAGCATCAGTGTGTCTGATCTCAACATCAGACTCTCTCTACCTCTGGAGGTGGAATATCAGGATACAAACACATACAGATGTGTGGTCAACAATCCCATCACAAACCTCACACAACATCTACACATCACTCAACTCTGTCACACGTGTGCAGGTGAGTCAGTATGATATCTAGACACAATGATCTTTTACTTCAAATAATGATGTTTAAGGCATTACATACACGTAGTGCTTTGCTAAAATTGATATAGAATTGAACTGCAAATTATTGCTCTTTCATAACATTTACTCCTGAAAAGGATCCATTTCATGAAGAAATATATCACTGTGTTTTACAGATACACTGCTTTCTGTTAAACTGTGTTTTAATAGTACTGACTCTCTGCATTACAGATTTCACCCTTCATTCCTAAAGTTGTGATCTGTTGTGCTGTTGTTGGATTTCTGATTATTGTAACTGCTGTTCTGATCTTCAGGATCTGGAGAAAACACACAAACGCACAACACCAGGGTAAGATATAGACATTTAAATAAAGTATGAGGATATTTATCTTTTAATATCATTAAACATGTCTGTTATTATTGCTAGCAGCTCAGACCGGTGAAGAGGAGATCACTTATGCAGAACCAACATTCTCTAAAAGACAAAAACATCAACCGGTGAGATCAGTAAAACAACAGCTTACTATGTTTCTCTGTGTTAAACATCTCAAACCAGCCGACTCACACAGACGACCTACTGCATCAGGTAGATGGTGATAATGGGCCTTATTTCGGAAACATGTTTGCGGTTGTTTCCATGCAAAACTTGACATTTTGACGTGAGCGGATGCTACGATCAAATCTCACGACAGGTCTCAGTTTTTGTACGCAAGTGATTGGGTGAAGGTATTTTGATAACTGATTAGGAAAAATGACAAATAGAAAGATTCCCTTTTTTCGTTTAGTATGACAAATGTAAAAATAGATTCCGATGCGATTTCTTATTTTCATTACATTAATAAAATATTTTCTTTTCTAGCCTATAATTATGATCATTTAACTGTTTGAAATTACAAGGTTAACGGGTGATTTGGTGTAAAAAAACTTTCATGAGCTTTTAGTCTATTCTTCTAAGATAATTTACCACTTTTAACTTGCACAATTAAAAGTAAAATAATAAACATAATAAGGCTACAATCAATGGGTAAGTTTAGCTGTTTGCAAGGTGGTAGCTTCTTTGTTTGACAAATATGCATTCTAATGAGAACAAAACACGCATGCTTATTTATTTGTGCGAAGTTCACTTGGGGTCGGAAGACACACACTGGGTCATAGCTCAACGTTGCCTTGCTTTCTGTGGCTGGTTCCAGGCCGGTTTGTGTGGGCTGAAGACCACTGGTCCTCTGACAGATGTGAAAGAGAAAACACAAATAAAGCAAACACAAAAGTGTGTGCTTGGTTCAAGCAGCTTGAAATGCAAGATTAGCAGCATTAGATTTTAAACCTTTGTCCTGCTTGGAAACATGCAGCTGTCTCCTCCACCACTGACCCTTTTTTCTTCACCTATGAATTAAACTGTATAAAAACATTTGCATATAAACATTCTATAATTGCGCCGCAAAAATATCAGTAATTTACATCTACATTCGTTTTTAAATTAACACATTAATGTAGGCTAATTTAAAGTTTTTCAAGACTGAAGTCAGATTATTTTTTACATTTAAATGCACTATACACTATAAGTAATTAAACAATTCTTTCAGCGTAAAAATATCCTAATAGTTAAGCAATATTAATAAAATACAATATTTGCGGTAATATTTACAAACATAAATATCCAATAAAAAATACAAACGCTGTTGACTGCAACTAACTGTTTTTTAAAGGGGTGATATGGCGCGAATATGTGTTTTTGTGTGTCTTTGGTGTGATTTAAGTTGCCGTAAAATTGTGACACGTAAAATTGCAAAAATTAAAGATACATTCTATCTAGAAGCGAATGCTCACCCAGACCTGCCTGAAACGCCTCGTGTAACCACACCCCGGCAAATGTAGGTCACTTCATAACATGATTTGACAAAGACCGCCTAAATCTAAATGCAAGTAAGGTGGGCGTACTACCAACACAGCCATGTCGCAGAGACGCTGTGTGTTGCGTGTGTTCCAAAGAAAGCCTCTTTGTTTGCCCTGCCCAAAGATGAGGCGACTAAAATCGAAAGATTACATTTTATTTACAACACTGTTCCAGAGAAGTATAATCCGAATGTTCAAGTTTAAGCAGAGCATTTCACTGACGATTGCCTCACAAACCTGGGAAAGATCAAGACCGGCTGTGCACGGAAGCTTTGGTTAAAAGTGGGGCCATTCCAGCCATTAAAACTTCGCAAGGACAGTCTGGCGCTTCAGATTGGCAGCCTGTAAGTATATTTTCATTGTAAAAGACTTTGTTACGGACAAACCCGAGTTGAGTTTGTCGTGTGTTTGTGATCTGCAAATCCAGACACACACGCAACGTGAAAAAAGACATAAATCCTAATAATCAGTAATAATGTCCCAACTAGAGGCAAGAAATGTGGTGTTTATAATGGGGTTTATTGTCTGTGTTGAGTTGCAACGTGACATGGCGTAACATTCACTACTGTAACGCGAGCATTCTCTTTCACACAAACTCTGTATGATGTAAATGATAGTTTGTTTATAGTCTTTATATCGTCGTATATAAAAGGTTAATCAGTTAGCTTTAGAAACTATTAACATAATATATTTTTAATAAAACCTTACCTATCCTTTACATCCTGCTCAAGTCGCGCTGGCAAAGTTGATGCGTATCAGATTGGGGTTCAAATTGATATAAGGAAGTACCGGTGACATTTTAGCTTTGGAACCTGATGTTCTGAATATGATAAGAGGCGTTACATTTCCATCACGCTTGCAGTATTCCAAACACTAGGCACTGGTGAACTGGCCAATCATATCACACCTCACTTTTCAGGGCCATGAGATTTGAAAAATATGCACGCTTCAGAGAGGCGGAGCAAAGAGGAGATACAAACAGCGTTTTTTAACCTCAAATCATGTATATACATTGCATTACATCTAAAACAAACCATAAGATTAGTTTTATCCACGTCAAATCACCCCTTTTACAAAGCTTGATTACGCTTTTTAAGGTTAAACTTTAATTTCTAAATCGGAAAAGTTCCTCTCTTTGGCCTGATACGTTTCTCCATGTCGCACAATGTAGGGGCGAGGCGTCTACACCCTGAATTTATAGGAGCGTGATATGTAAATTACGACCGGTTTCAGCCACCGCATTTATCAAGGTACGATCAATCATGAGATTGGCGGCATGTGTATGTTTGATGACTCACACGTGAACCGTGTTGTAAGACGATTTCTGCTCATGGATCTGCGCTCTTTTCTATGTTAGATTGATAAATGAGGCCCTATGAGATAACATAGAAACAGTCATAGTAAATATTACAAAATATATTTACATTTACATTTACATTTAGTCATTTAGCAGACGCTTTTATCCAAAGCGACTTACAAAGAGTTTAGGAGCAATAAGCGATATGTCATACAGGAGCCATAATACATTAGGTGCCAATACAAAGTTACTGGTTTCAACAAAAGCTAGACCACTACCTGTTGAGAGAAAGGGTTAGTGTGTTTTTTATTTTTTATTTGTCCGTCAAGTATTCACAGAAGAGATGGGTTTGAAGTAGTTTTTTGAATGTTGCGAGAGATGTGGTTGACCGGACCTACTTAGGAAGAATGTTCCACCAGGAAGGAGTTGTGAATGAGAATGAGCGGGAGAGCGATTTACTGCCCTTATGGGAAGGCAATACAAGACGCCGCTGGTTTGCTGAACGCAGGGATCGATGGGGTGTAGGAGTGCAGGAGGGTGTGAAAGTAAGCTGGTGCAGATCCAGTGATAGTCCTGTAGGCAAGCATTAGTGACTTGAATCTGATACGGGCTGCAACCGGTAGCCAGTGGAGAGAGATGAAAAGGGGCGTCACATGAGCCCTTTTGGGCTGTTGGAAGACGAGGCGTGCTGCTGCGTTCTGAACCAGCTGAAGTGGTTTTGATAGCCTTTGCAGGAAGACCAGCAAGGAGAGCATTGCAGTAGTCCAACCTTGAGATGACCAGGGCCTGGACAAGGAGTTGTGCCGCATGCTCAGTGAGATAGGGTCTGACCTTTCTAATGTTGAATAAGGCATATCGGCATGACCGTGTTGTCTTTGCAATGTGATCATTGAAGGACAGCTGTTCATCAAATATGACTCCGAGGTTCCTGGCTGTTTTGGAATGGGTGATTGTGGTATTACCGTAGGGTGTGCCGGAAACACGAGTAGTTCTGTCTTGGCAGGGTTCAGCTGGAGGTGATGCTCTTTCATCCAAGCTGAGATGTCCTCGAGGCAGGCTGTAATGCGAGATGCTACAGTGGTATCGTCTGGGTGAAACGAGATGTAGATCTGGGTGTCGTCGGCATAACAGTGATACGAGAAGCCATGTGCCTGTATGATGGGTCCCAAGGATGTCGTGTAGATGGAAAAAAGCAGCGGTCCAAGCACCGACCCCTGAGGGACCCAGTGATCATGTGGTGAGCAGTGGACAGCGAGCCCCTCCATGACACTCTGAAGGATCAGTCGGAGAGGTAGGATTTGAATCAGCGGAGGGGAGAACCTGAGATTTCTAGTGATGACAGGGTTGCTAGCAGTATCTGGTGATTGACAGTGTCTAACGCTGCAGATAGGTCTAGCAGAATCAGGACCGAGGATTTAGATTCCGCCTTGGCTAGCCACAGTGCTTCTGTGACCGATAGCAGTGCCGTCTCAGTGGAGTGGTTTGTTTTGAAGCCAGACTGCTTGTCATCCAGTAGTTTATTCTGGAATAGGTAGGAAGACACCTGGTTGAAAGCTGCCCTTTCAAGTGTTTTTGCTATAAAATGGGAGGAGAGAGACTGGTCTGTAACTGTCAGGAGTACAGGGGTCCAATGTTGGTTTCTTCAGTAGGGGCGTGACATGGGCCTGTTTGAATGTGGATGGAGAAGTGCCGGTGAGCAGGGAGGTGTTGATGATGTGTGAGAGTGCAGGTGTGAGTGTGCTGGATATGGCCTGAAGGAGATCGGGGGGGATAGGGTCAAGGGGACAGGTGGTGGGTGGCTGGAGAGAAGTCTGGTGACTTCAGTGACAGTACGTGGGGTGAAAGAGGAGAGTTCGATGGTTGGAGTGTGGGGGGTGTTTCCCGAGGTCTGAGGTACCGAGAATTGTTTGCTGATTGATGATGTATAAATATAATATTTTATTTGCTGTTTCTATAAATCCAAACATGGCATGAGTGTGAGATCAGTTTTTAGCAGTTGTCAGGTAATAACAGACCTCAGAATGTCAAGACTGACCAATCAGAATCAAGTATTGTTTGTTTGTTTATTTATTTATTTATATAGCACAGTTTAATACAACAACACTAGGTTGCCCAAAGTGCTTCACAAGATCTCAATAAGATGACATACACAAACTGAAAAAAAGAAAATGTTACAAATAAACAACAACAGAACACATGACAGCAAGTGCACAATTTAAGGTAACTAAACCTGCTTCACAACAGCTCTTCGTTTGTTTTTAAAAGATGTGCTTTCAACATAGATTTGAAGACTGGTAGTGAGTTGACAGATCTAATAATAATAAAGTATTCCACAGCCATGTAATAAAACATTTATTTCAGAAAAGTGGTTGTGACTATAAGGGGTGTCGGGGCTGGTCTGAAAGTACACGGATTCAATAGCGGGTAAAAAGTAGATTTATTAGTTAAGCGCACACAAATGACAGTGAGAAAGTTTGTCGGCGGCAGGACTCTTCAGAGGGAGCTGGCTGACTGCAAGGCCAACTGGGGAAAACCCGAGTGTACGGCAGCGTCAGCCGGGTAGGAGGGAGAGTGAGCCGACCAAGGGTAGATTGACAAGGGCAGCACCGGAGAGAATCGATAGGTGGTTAGCAGGTCCGAACCCTGAGATCCGTGTAGAGGTGGAGCTGGCAGTGTTCCCAGAACCGCTCGGACAGCAGGACCAGTGGATGGAGAGAATCCCGGGAAGATCGAGATGGTGAGGGCCAGCGGGTATATAGTCCAATGGCTGAAGGGTCGTGTGTGGCGTAAGAGAGCTGGGAATAATCCAACCAAAACTAACCAAAAGAGAACACGTGAGACTCCAGGTGCTAGGCATTCACACAACATGCGACAAGACAGACAACAAACCAAGTGTTAACCTCGGAACCCAACAAGGGGTATCCCCCACATAAATCATGACAAACACTTTTGAGTTTTAAGCATTCAATTGACTTAAATGATTGCAAGTTTAAGAAAGCATATTATACCTTGTTCATTCAAATGTTTTCTGTGTTTGTCAGAGAGCTGCTGTGGAGGATGTGGTGTATGCGGGTGTCATGAGACTGTGAACAAACTCGGCGATTCCTCATGACTGATGATTTGGGGACAGGAACTGAATCTAAATATGCTTGCAGTTAAAGGGTAAACCTGGTTACCTGTTTACATCTGTATATCTAAATGAACCTTTTATTTAACTGTTCATAACTTAAGGTTTATAGTTTGCAAGCATGCACTCTAAAAGACACTGGGTAAATATAGGACAGAACACATCTGGGGTTATACTAACCCAAGAAGTTGGGTTATTAATTCTAACCCAGGAAATTAGTTGTTTTTCGACCCAAGAATGGGTTATTTTTTACAGAAATACTGGGTTAATTAGATTTCATAGATGAGTTATATTTTCAAATGTTTATTGTATCCCTTTTATAATGATCTTTTAAAGTTAAATAAATCACACCATAAAACAATGATCAACATTGTATTAGCTTTATTTTTTCAAATTATTTTTAGGACATGTTTAGGAAATGTTATACACGATATAAGAACATTCGAATGATTCAGGCAACATAGGCTATGTGCCTATACCTTGATTATCTGTTTATTGTTTTTAATCAAATGAAATATGATATAGAAGACGATCCTTTTTATAACGCATTAAGATGTTTGTTGTATGGAATATTTAAACAATTAGTCAAAATGCAGCAGTACAAAGTTAAATAATAAATATAAAGTTATGAAACTAAACTTGCCCCTAGGTCAAAAACGATTAGCCAAAAAACAAAGTATAGATTTATAAAACAAAATTTTGACCGTTAGATATATGCCCAAAATAATTAATAATTTAATGCTTAACTGCTTACGTTACAGATATCAGTGACAGCGGTGAATTTCAGAAGGACTTGCGAGGTGTTGAGGATGCGTTTGTCAGGATACATTAGCCCTGAGCACTCTGTGGTTCCCTGAAGCTCACGTCTCACAGATTTGAACTTTAAACACATACATTCTCGTCTAAATAACTCATAAAAAATACATTTAGTGACTAAATAAGGGAAACGATATGCTGTTTCTTGGCCTATTGCCTTTAACTTCCACCAATGAGCTGGGTTAATGCGTCTGTGTGGGGGAGGGGGTGATAGATTTTTCCATTGACTTTAATTCAGTATATATTCTATCCCCTATCCCATCAAACTAAACCTAAAAATCACTATTGCACTGATAGAAGTGATAGAAAAAGTAACGTCGGCCCGTGCCCCATATAGCTTAAGGTCTAGCAACACACCTGGAACATATTTAATCTTGCATTACAGAGATGGCAACATCTGTGATGCTGGAGTTTTTGCTGCTTCCGTCATCTGTTAGAAGTTGTTTTTTCGTAGAATTTGCTGAAAAATAGAGTATCATTACATGAAGCGCCTCATTAACAATGATGTTAAAATTATGAAATGTGTTTTGTTGGCATTTTATCTGAAGATAAAACAATAAGAGCTTTATCACCTGTTTGTTTGCGTACAAAGACCCAGACACAGACACAGGCACAGATCAGAAGTACAACTGGAATCACACAGAGCCACAGGACATGGAAATCTACAAAGATAAAAAGAAACCGAACAGAAAGAAATTTATTTCATGTACACATATAGTAGAACACACACAGTATAAATATCTAAAAGACTCAGTTTTCAGCTATAGCTTGTGTCTTTACATAAAGGATCGGTGAATAAAAAGGAATCCGTATGATCAGAAGATTTCCAGTGGCAGAGTCATTTTGCTATGAGAATTTCACATCAGGATTAACTTTAATAACTGCTAGGTCCGATTGGACGTCCTAAAACGCAAGAGGGCAATTGCAGTGTTATGACATATGAACTCTAGGAGAATATATTTATTAGCAATATATTGAATCATC
Source organism: Triplophysa siluroides (assembly GCA_006030095.1). Lineage (NCBI taxonomy): Eukaryota > Metazoa > Chordata > Actinopteri > Cypriniformes > Nemacheilidae > Triplophysa > Triplophysa siluroides. The sequence continues at coordinate 85,604 of VCII01000346.1, forward strand.
TGTTTATATTTGACTAAACCCTTGTTGATACTGTCCAGACAGCAGAAAAGTCTCATTCTATGCATGAGTTTTCTATTAAAAAAAAGGAAAATAAACGTCCATTATGGATGTATAGATGCGATAAAAAAGGACACACTTTATGAGAGAGGCCGTAGTATGATTTCTGTGAATTAAAATGCACAAAAGCCCATTTTTTAGGAATATGAAACATTATGGATGTGACCGTTCTGAAAGCAGCTCTTTTCTGACTATGAAAAGTTATGATTTAAATAAAAAAAAATCTTTAAAAACTTTAAGAGAGACCTCACATGGGTATTTGAACCACCAAATGTTGATGTCTGTGCTATCAGTGTGGCTATTTTTTCATGGTAAGGTTGACATTTGTTATGGAATTGCTCAGAATGGAAGATTGTCAAAAATAGTAAAACAAAAATTAACACTTTTAAACTTCAAGAATTTATCAGATGCTTTGCAAAAAAAACCTGCCAATATTTTGCCAACAGTCGCAAACTTCTAGGTTGACCCATTTTACTTTCCTTTCTATCTGGATTATGTTTACAGTTATTGCCCATTACTTGAACACTATAGACACATGCTTAAACCAAAATAACAAAACTTGAAGCTTGTAAATGTCTGAAGACATACTGTAATGCTTATTGCTATCATTTGTAAAGTTCATTGTTTTTTTTTTTTAAACGTGGTTAAAATACAATGTTTAGAGAGAATTGTTGATTATAAATAGTTTATATTGTGTTAAAAAATAATATATTGTGTTCCTTTAATAATGCGTAATGCGTCACATGACTAAGAGAGGGAGAGAAGAACTGTGGGTCAGAGAGCAATGGATGCGAACAGGTCGTAACACGTGCGGCTTCTTCAAAATGTATAAACTCTGCATATTGTCCAAGAGGCGCACACGGTATTTGTTTATATTTGTTTCTTGTTATAATTTTTTGTGTTTGAGTTTATGTGCTTTCATGCGTGTAATGTAACGTGTTCTGTATTGTAACAATAAGGCAAATCGGACTATTTGTTAAGGGATTGTGTTTGTAAAAGAGGTGTGTTTAAGTTGTATATGTCTTTATTTTTGTAGTTTTCACGGTGTCTTTCTTAGACCGTGACATCTTCAGATCGACACAGGAAAGAGAGAGCAAAATAAAAGTCTAGAAGACATCTGTATGATTCGTGGCCGTTATTTATTGGATCACTGCAGCTACAAAGCTTTTGTTACCATACCTCAAACACAGTGTAACCATACCTTAAACAAAAGCGCTGCTTTTCACTTTAGTTGCAATTCTGCAACACACTTGCCCTTGCACACTACACACTATGTCATACATAAGACACTTAGTTCATAAATGAAATCTCATGGGTACCATTGGGAAAACACATCTATTCAAAATGCAAAACACATTGAGTGATTGAAAACACTTAGACACACACCTGAAAATACTTACAAAACAGAACACCAATCAGCCAGCCACAAATAGAACATTTTGCTTGCATGCATTTTTCTACAGAATGACTAAAGACCTTCTGGGGATGGCCTGTTTTTCTGTATTTGCACTACTGTATTTTTGGTTTTATATTTGTTTTATTTTTGTGTTACTGCATTTGCTGTACTGTACTGTTACAGTAAGTATAGTACTGTGATGTACAGATTATTATTGTATTGAGTTGATTTCATTTGTAACTTTTCAGCACTTTCATTTTAGGTTGTTGTGAAAACCTTTGTTGGAAAAAAAACATAAGAAAAACTGTAAGTGTTGCATTGAGCTTCACAGAATGCTACCTGATGAACTGAATAAAAACAGTGAAAGACTGCAGTGTTCTATAAAGTACACTAGTGTGTTGCTGCTAATCTGAAAGTGTATTCATATGATGCAAGTGTGTATCATTTTGTCATCAGAGTGACATTTTGACAAAGGATTGTTAGGTTTTGATAGCACCGTTTCAATTCGACAAAGATGTGAATGGTTTATTTTCTTATCTTTGTCTTGTGTGCTTGTGTGAAATGTTTTGACGCAATGAGCCAAGTTTTGCAAAAAGGGTTCAAGCAATGGGCAAAACTGTGAATAGAGACGCTTACAGATCACCACATAAAGGCAGATATACAAACAGAAACAATTTCAAATTATGAAGTTATCCACTATTTATTTTACGGCTCTTTTTTTAAACTACACACATATAAAATATATTAAATATGAAATACTCACCATTGACAGTAACGACAGTAACACTGAACCCCTTGTATGAGACTTTATGGTTGCTGCTGATCTTCAGTGTATGAAGTCCAGAGTGATGAGTTATAGTGTCATGGATCATGAGAGCTCCAGTCTGATCGTCCAGCTTCACTCTGTCTCTGAACATCTCATCATCAGTATACGTGATGCTATTGGCTTCTACATCGATTGTTGCTACATGTGTGTTTTCAGGTCCATGCGTCCACTCTATCAGATCATCTCTCTTTTCAAGAACATGAGTGTACAGAATAACAGAATGTCCTTCTCTCACCGACACCGACTTCACTTCATCTGCAGAACACAAACAGTTTCACACAGATTAATGATGATGACGTTATGTGGATACAATACAGTCTCAATGAGAATCAGTTTTCATTAATACTAATGCTTTGAACAAACTACTTCTGTATATTCACAACCCAGAACTACATTTACCCATTGTGAGAAACAGCTCATTTGAAATATGACAAGTACACTTTAGAAAGTAGATTGAAGCTGAATTACTCACCATAGACGGTAACACTAAGTTTCCTGTATGAGAGTTTATTATTGCTGATGATCTTCAGTGTATAAAGTCCAGAGTGATGAGTTGTGATGTCATGGATCATGAGAGCTTCGGTCTGATCGTCCAGCTTCACTCTGTCTCTAAACATCTCATCATCAGAATACGTGATGTTATTGGCCTCTACATTGATTGTTGCTACATGTGTGTTTTCAGGTCCATAAGTCCAGACCATCAGATCATGACCCTGTTTAAGAACATGAGTGTACAGAATAACAGAATGTCCTTCTCTCACTGACACTGACTTCACATCACCTGTAAACACACAAACAGATTCACACAGATTAATGATGATGACGTTCTGTGGATAAAATACAGTCTCAATGAGAATCAGTTTTCATTAATGCTCATGCTTTAAACAAACTACTACTGTATATTCACAACTCAGAACAACATATAAACATTGTGAGAAACAGCTCATTTGAAATATGTCACCATTGACAGTAACATTGAAACTCTTATAAGAGTGTGTTTGGTTGTTGCTGATCTTCAGTGTATAAAGTCCAGAGTGGTTAGTTATAGTGTCATCGATCACGAGAGATCCGGTCTGATCATCCATCTTCACTCTGTTTCTGAATCTCTCATCCTCAGAATACGTGATGCTATTGGCCTCTACATCAATTGTTGCAACATGTGTGTTTTCAGGTCCATGCGTCCACTCTATCAGATCATGACTCTGTTTAAGAACATGAGTGTACAGAATAACAGAATGTCCTTCTCTCACTGACACCGGCTTCACTTCACCTGCAGAACACAAACAGTTTCACACAGATTAATGATTCTGTGGATAAAATACAGTCTCAATGAGAATCAATTTCCTTCATGCTAATGCTTTGAACAAACTACAACCGAATTCCGGAAGAGCTGAGACGTTTTTTAAATTTGAATAAAATGAAAACTAAAGGAATTTCAAATCACATGAGCCCATATTTTGTTCACAATAGAACATAGATAACATAGCAAATGTTTAAACTGAGAAATTTACAATTTTATGCATTAAATGAGCTCATTTAAAATGTAATGCCTGCTACAGGTCTCAAAAAAGTTGGCACGGGGGCAACAAATGGCTAAAAAAGCAAGCAGCTTTGAAAAGATTCAGCTGGGAGAACATCTAGTGACTAATGAAGTTAATTGATATCAGTTGTGTAACATGATGAGCTATAAAGGGATGTCTTATAGAAGGAGTCTCTCAGAAGTAAAGATGGGCACAGGCTCTCCAATCTGTGATAGACTGCGGAAAAAGATTGTGGAATACTTAAAAACAATGTTCCTCAACGTCAAATTTGCAAAGGCTTTGCAAATCTCATCATCCACAGTGCATAACATCATCAAAATTCAGAGAAACTGGAGAAATCTCTGTGCTTAAGGGACAAGGCCGGAGACCTTTATTGGATGCCCGTGGTCTTCGGACCCTCAGGCGACACTGCATCACTCATCAGCATGATTGTGTCAATGACATTACTAAATGGGCCCAGTAATACCTCCAGAAACCACAGTCGGTAAACACAATCCGCCGTGCCATCAGCAGATGCCAACTAAAGCTCTATCATGCAAAAAGGAAGCCATATGTGAACATGGTCCAGAAGCGCCGTCGTGTCCTGTGGGCCAAGGCTCATTTAAAATGGACTATTTCAAAGTGGAAGAGTGTTCTATGGTCAGACGAGTCCAAATTTGACATTCTTGTTGGAAATCACGGACGCCGCGTCCTTTGGGCTAAAGAGGAGGGAGACCTTCCGGCGTGTTATCAGCGTTCAGTTCAAACACCAGTATCTCTGATGGTATGGGGCTCTGTGAATGCTGAAAGGTATATAAAGGTTTTAGAGCAACATATGCTTTCCTCCAAATGACGTCTATTTCAGGGAAGGCCTTGTATACTTCAGCAGGACACTGCAACACCACATACTGCAGCTATTACAACAGGGCTTCGTCGTAGAAGAGTCCAGGTACTGAATTGGCCTGTCTGGAGTCCAGATCTTTCACCTTTAGAGAACATTTGGCGCATCATTAAACGAAAAATACGTCAAAGACGCCCACAAACTCTTCAGCAGCTGGAAACCTATATAAGGCAAGATTGGGACCAAATTCCAACACCAAAACTCCAGCAACTCATAGCCTCAATGCCCAGACATCTTCAGACTGTTTTGAAAACAAAATGGAGATGCTACACCATGGTAAACATGCCCCCGTCCCAACTATTTTGAGACCTGTAGCATGAATCAAATTTGAAAAGAGCTCAATTTGTGCATAAAATTGTAAAATTTCTCAGTTTAAACTTTTGATATCTTACCTTTGTTCTATTGTGAATAAAAAACTGTCTCACGTGATTTGCAACATTTACACATTGTGAGAAACAGCTCATTTGAAATATGACGAGTACACTTTAGAAAGTAGATTGAAGCTGAATTACTCACCATAGACGGTAACACTGAATGTCTTGTATGAGACTTTACTGTTTCTGCTGATCCTCAGTGTATAAAGTCCAGAGTGTTGAGATGTGATGTGTGTGATGGTGAGATCTCCAGTCTGATCGTTCATCTCAGTCTGTCTCTGAACATCTCATCCTCAGATAACTTGGTGCTGTCGGCCTTTCCATTGATTCTGGCAAGAAGTTTGTTGTCAGGTCCATAAGTCCAGACCATCAGATCATCTGTCTGTTTGATAACATCAGTGTGTAGAGTAACAGAATCTCCCTCCATCACTGACATTGACTTCACTTCATCACCAAACACACCTGAACAACACAAACACAATCTGTTTCCAATGCACACAAATCATGTTCAAATGAGCTATATTAGACAACGCTATTGTCTGTAAATCACAAGGCTGTAATATTTCTATTCACACTAATAAAGCACTACCTGACCATTACTGTTTTAACAAGGTTTTGGATAGAGCCAAACATAGAAAGTGTTGAAGCGTTCAGTGTGGATGCAAAGAACTTCAAAAGCATAGTTTGGAGAGAGATGTCATTAAAGCAGACAAATATTAAAATTCCAGTCATTTAAGAGTTCATCATTTACTATTATATTATATATTATATTATATTATATTATATTATATTATATTATATTATATTATATTATATATATTATATTATATTATATATATAGCAGGGAGCAGTGATGTCAAACTTTTAAAGTCATGTTACCCAAAAGAACAAATTGTAACACCATATTTTGATTTGTAAATGCTGGATTATTGTCCCCATCAAAGACATGTTGGCAAAACATTTAGCAACACACTTATAAGCAATACAGAAGATTTGTCTGTTCAAACACTTATTATTCAACTAAAAAGAAAACTTTAACCTTTCTTTGAGAATGAATGCAAACCCATTATTAATGCTGTCTTCACATGCTCTTGGAAATATGATAAATCCCACTTCTGAAGTCAGGATTATGAGCTTGTTGTGTTCATACACTTTGTGGGACAGCAAGTTCATATACTTGCATGTGTTGCTTGGTGAAGTGTTATTTAAACACTATTACCCATGCTAAAACCAGCAGAAAGAACAAGAACAACACAAACGGTAAGAAATAATAACATGACAAGGCAATGAAGCTGTTGTGGTAAAAACACTGGAAATCCTCCACCTGTCTACCATGATTCAAGTATACGGCCCGCCCATCACGGAAATTTGGAATTTCAAATTTAACTTTCAGTGGTAAACAGGGCAGAGGCGTTCACGTGCATTTTTTCCCTCTGAAACTCATATTTTTGATCATTCTGAGAGCATGTGAAGGCAGCATTAAACAGCATTAGATGGGATTTCACTCCTGTTTTTAAAGTAACATGATGCTAAACCTTCAAAATGAGACTTCAAAAAACAATGGATAAACCGGCTTGACAGGTTATTACACACAAAAGCTATTCAACATCTTACGGTGTTGTGTTTAACTGGCACTTTTATTAATCATGACACAGGTGGATTTTGTGCTATTAACCAACGTTTTAAGATTTCAAAGCAGTAGAACCAACCCAATGTCAGGCAAAGTGTGTAACAGACACAGCCCCTACCAGATTATTCACCTCCATCAATAACACGCTGTCGGATTGGCATAATCCTGTCTGTCTGTTACAAGCTTTGCCGTCAATACTTGAATATGCGTTATGACAGAAGGCACATTTGTATAAACGGATAAATTGACTAAAAACATGTAAGGAAATCCACACAAATATTCTTTGAATTAAAAAGAACTGCCATATGAGCAGCAGTGAAAGCAAAAAAAAGGTTAACGATATCAACTTACCACCGGCGATCAGAATGGGCAGAAAGAGGAAAGTCAAGCTGGTCACCATGGTGCTATCTCCTGAAAGAACAGGCCGTATACTGGTGAAAATGGTTGTTGTAATGTAATTCCTAAATTGGAACAGAAACTCTTCTTCGTGATGTTTATGTCATATGTGTGGTGGTCAGTAGAGGTGATGATTCACACAGGTGCGTCAGATAAAGACGGATTAGTCCTTCACCAGAAAGAAAGTGAAAGCATTCTCTCCACACATGCAAAACACTTCCTTTACCTCCCCCACCTGAACACTTCTAATAAAAACCTTTGATTGATGTTTTGATCACAGGTCTCAGGTCACAGCGATTTGTTTTATTCAGTTTTCACCCTGTTAAGATATAGGTTTTCCCAGCGACAAAAGTTCCCTACAGGACATGAGGCTTGTTCATTGCTAAAACACAGCTCCATTCGAGGACTTGTTTTCTGCGTTTGCATATATTATCCAAATTATCATTTAAATGTTCTTCTGCCATAATGTCATTTGTATATATCTGATTGGCAAACCAGAAGGAGACCAGTGGAAAAGTTCACATAATAAATGATCAAATTAAGAGTGATGAAACTATCACATTCGGTCCCAAAGAGAGTCACTATAAATCTGAATTCTTGGTTCATGTGCCTGTCCTGATATTACCAATAAAATAGATGTCAATAGACACACCCAATTACACTGTAAAGCCACATATTTCTGCATTGCTACAGCCCAAAAAGAAATATACTAAACATTAGCATTATACAAAAGATACACTCACACAGAACTATTTGTACAAATTCTGTGTTTATTTGTATTGGTGTTGCAAGCAGTAAAAACATGTGAAGGAATCTAAACATGCACATCTGCAGCAGAAACAGAGTTAAATGTGTTTAAAACTAACAAGCAAGTTTCAACAAGTGACACCCAGAGTGAAGAGAACTAAATCAACCCTGGATCTGTCAGACCGTATCACAGAATCTTTTGACCTGAGGGGGCTTTCAGCCTGCGCTAGTATTGATG